>BJBW01000160.1:0-142911 GCA_004320125.1 Scolopax mira
TATTGAGGTGCCCAAAACTGGACACAGTACTCGAGGTGTGGCCTCACCAGTGCTGAGTACAGGGCCCTACTTCTGCTGGCCACACTATTTTTGATTTTATTATGTAGCACAAGTATGAATTTTCAGATGATGCCTCTGCATACAGCTAAGTGAAAAGTTGTGTCACTTCACAGGCTGCTCTAAGAAGAAATTGTACTTTTCAGAGTCCTAGTTCTTTTACATTTTTCCTTTCATTTCCCCTGTTCCTGTGAATAAATGTTTGTACCCCCTAGAAAAGGGTGGCTGCTTATTACACCTGTTCAGATAGTCTGTCTGGCCAGAATCCAGAGCAGGGCAGAAGGAAACATCTGTTCACATTTTATTTTTCCTTGCTGTCAGGGAGGGAGGGAATAATTGGGAAGCTGGGTTTAGGCCCTGCACCAGACCCCTATTTTTAAGGTGCTTTCCAGCACGACAACCCTCATTCTCCTCTAACTAGATGAGCTTGGGAACTGATTTGGGATGTTGGCAGCTTAAAAGGACATGACTCCAGCATCTGCTATGGACAGATAGATACTTCTTAGCAGAAGATGTAGCAAAGTAAAAAACACCCTAGTCTTCAAAATATATAGCTTCCCACTGAAAACCGTGGCCTTGCCATGTGAGCACGGGCATGAGCTGACCTGATTGCCCAGGTAACTGTGGTTACTGCAAATGAAGCCAGTGGGAGTTGCAGGTGCTCAGCACTTTGGAAAATCAGGTATGAAGTAATGAAGCTGTACTTACAAAGAATGTTTTTTTAAAAGAGTACCAGTTGATCACCGCTCAGTTAAACACCTCAAATTGTGCTCTATGTGATCATATTTAGAGGACTTCATACCTATAGTAATCTAATACAGCACTGCAATTGAAAGAAATAATTACAATAAATTCAAGACAATTGATTGCTGCGGTTTATTTCTTATTTTCTGCTTAGAGTCACTGAGATCTATCCAATTGGCTGCTCTTTTATTTTTTACCAAAGGCTATGTCTTTAGCAATTAGTTTTTATGGGATGATTATTGCTCTAAACCAGTGGTGAAAAGCTAGGAATTTTAGATAAAATGATTTGTATTAGGTCCTCGTGGAAAGTGATGAAACTACCTTGTTGTTAATCCTTTGAAGACTCTGAAAAAGCCTTGTTTTCCCTAGTTTACTATTACATGTGTTTTCTAGTCTGGGACACCTTGTCTAAATAAGCAACCTCACTTCCTCTATGCTTCAGCAGAATTCATATTAAAAAGATTGACAAGTTCAGTAGCACTTTACCTCCTTGAGCACTTTAAAAGAAGGGGAAATTAGAATGACATATTTTAAAATATGGCTAGAAGCCTGCTTCTTTGCAGGTGATTTTGTGCAGGCTTCATCCCTGGAGGTTGTCAAGACCAGACTGGGTAATATCGTGAACAACCTGGTCCGATCACACAGTTGACCCTGCTTTGAGGAAGAGATTCAACTAAAGACCTACCAGGTCCATACTGACCTGAATTATTTTGTGTGCTTTTAAAAATTCTTGTGCATCTGGAATAACAGCAGGATTTGTTTGGAACTGCTTCTCTTGCTGTGCTCTTCCCAGCCAGGGAGGGCTGGCTTTGGAAGCTCCTGCTTTTCAAGAGGCAAGATTCCCTTGGTTTTGAATTTATTAAAGGTTGTGAGTCAGGCAAGATGCCAGGGAAGATGCAAGACCTAAACTGTGGGCCGTTATGTAAGACTTCCAGCATTATTAATATACTAAAACTAAACTTTCCTTATATTTCAACTGTCAGTAACATACATCAACAATACATGTTAACATTATATATTTTTCAATATATATTGAACTGTCTCATTACCTCTGAATATATGTATCATTTCTGTCAGTTATTTTGTATCAGAACTACTTGGAAAGTGTGTAGTTCAGTTTATGGAGGAGAAGGATTGCAGAATAAAATGCAGGAGCACTACATCACATTTTTTTAAAAAGACTAAACACTTTCTGAACTAAGACTCTCTGAAGCAAAATGTCTGAAAGCTTCTCTAAATGAAAAGTTACCATAAAGAATAAAAAAAGAAGTGTGAATTTAAAGCACATAAGCTACTCCATATTAACTCCTTTTGCGGAATCTCTTCGCTAGCATAAAGTGTGAAGTAATTTACTCCACTTCCAAAAAGCCTCTGTAAGTTCACACCTTAGCTTTTGACATGGAGGGGTTTATCTCACATTCACTGTGCATTGAGTGCCTACATGAGTAACTACTGCGTTGCAAATTCACAAACTCTGATCAATGTTGCTATAGCAAAAAAGCCAAAACAATAACCACCTTGTATGCAATTTGGAATATTCAGACATCTTTTGATCAGAATCAAGGTAAAGGGATGACCAGAGTCACCTTAAACACATGCTAGTGGTTGTTCCTGAACCATGCAGCCAGCCTTCCTGAGACTCAGTGTTGCTTCTGCTCTGAGTCAGCAGTGAACCTGGAACACCTTGCATGGAGAAACAACAGAATAATAGGAAATACTACTCTGAGCATCCAACCCTAGTCCTCCAGTGCTTCTAGCTTTTCTTCCATCCCATGTCTCTGTTAAACAAAGAGTTCTGGTATTACAGGTTGCCTCTTTGTGCCCTGCCATAGAAGATGTGGTAAATTCTGATTCCCAGATCCTATGCTACATTGGGCAGAGTGACACCTGACCACTGTGGCAGCCTCTGCCTCACCAAGAGACACAGAAAGAGCCCGGAACTCCTGCCCTGCATGGGAAACCTCTCTAGTATTTGTCACTCTCCTGTGGAACTTTTGGAGCTTCTTAATAAGAGAAACAAAAGTAGAGCTAACAATGATGGCAATTGGAGGGTTCAGATATCAATATTTTCTGCATGTTCATACTCACCCAACAGTAAAGGTCACTGAGGGCAGAGTTAGGTTTCAGGCTACCCGATTATAAATAGTTACAAAGTTCTCCCGAAATCATTAAAACTGTCCATAGATGAGACAGTACTCAATCAGTTCAGACAGTATTCACTAAACTGTTCAGTAAAATTCAGCAGGTTTATAGCATCAGTTCAGTTTGAAAAACTTCCCCAAACCTTTTGTGCTTAATCAGGCTTTTCATCTAAAAGCTGAGCAGGAATTCTCATTATGGCTTTTTTCCTAACAGAATTTTCAGCATTTTCTGGCTCTCACTAAGCCAAAAATACCGAGGCAACAGCCTTTTTTGTGGCATTTTGGCATCTGTAATCCAGACTGGAACCATGGTGTGTAGAAAGCTTAAAAACTCCAAGGAAGAGGTAGCTATACTTTATGAATCTCTAAAAAATGTTATTTTTCAGGTAAAAGGATGTTTGTCTTCATAAAGCAATGTATCCATTCCAATTTCAAAAGTATATGATGGCTTGGCTACAAGAAAAGAGGTAAGATATAACTTTTCAAAATGTATTATCAAAAATCTTATATTCTTGATAATTTAATGTTTGGAAGATACTTTTGCAATTTATGTCTATCAGAATGTGTTAACAAAAATTATCTTTGTAATGAGCTTATAAGTTAAACTTTATCTGCTTCAAGTCAACAAAATACTTCAGTTGAGCTAACTCCACTTGTAAAACACCGAAACCAGGGTATCCAAAAATAATTACAATTGCTGAAAAATCAGGAAAATATCAGGAAATCACAAGAATTAAAAAAAAAATATCACAAGATAAAGTCAGTTCTCTATATGTGAATTCAGATTTTTGAAAATTCTTCTTTAAAGGTTAAAGAATTTCTCTTCAAATAAAATCTGAAACTTTCACATAATCATACAACTTCAGGATTGAGAGCTTTCAAAAACATGGCCATTACCCATAGTAAAATAAGAAGGGACAAAACATCTTAATAGCCAGGTAAATGCATACCTAAGACTTTACAGGCTGGAGACCTACATCAGACCAACTAAGGCTGTATCTGTACTGCACCAGTGAGTATCAAATTCAACCAGTGAGATATCAAATTAGTTGTGTGTGGTGCTAGGTCTGGAACTGGAAACTGTCTGTCCAAGCTCATATGAAGCTGAGGCACATCATTTATTAGCTGAGGTATAACAGATTCTGGGACTCCAGCTGCAACAGCACTGTATTTTGGGAGATTTCTAATCCATTATCATGACACCTCTGTGTACTGCATACTGTATTATGTCATGTGTATGTGCTCTGTATTACTCAAATATAGATTTTTCCCCCAACACTGGACACCTTCCCCAACATTCGACACTTTTGAGATTTGGCTGGACAGGGTGCTGGCCCATCTTATCTAGATCATGCTTTTCCTAAGAAAGCTTGGACCATATTATCCTTTAGGTCCATTCCAACCTAATATTCTATGATGGTCAAATATCAAGAGAAGTGCCTGAAATGTTTCAAGGCAATGTTGTTTATTTCTGAAATAAATGTTTCAAGGCAATGTTGTTTATTTCTGAAATATTTTGACTTTGAATATATTTTTGCTGTTTACTTTAGCAGAGAGAATACAAAATCATAGGAGGGACAGAGAGGTTCTAGGTCTGAGATGCCCCATAAAGGAAGGCATGAAAATAATAGAAGGAGGATGCTTCAGGAAGTGTTCAGGCAGATAAATAAGAAGGGACTGTAAATACATAAATGGAGATAAAGGTACAGAGACATGAGTGCCCATATAGGTTTTAAAGTCCAGAGCTCAGAAGAGGGGAAATTTGAAAAAGTGTCTATTTGATTATGTCCACATCTTTGTGAAAAAATCAATTAATGTACATAATGAAAGTTGTGACACAAATCAGAAATCCTGAGCTAACTATAACAATATAAACGGCCATCAAGAGGCTTCCTGTTGAATACTTTGGTTAACGTTGCTGTTATTAATTGTGCTTATTTAGATTACAACTCTACCAAAAAATTTAACATTTATGTGTGAAGACAAGAGACATTCAGTCAACAGATAGGGAGGATAGAAGCAAACAGCAAAGGTTGGTCAGTTTGACAGGCAGCAGTCTTAAGGCATGGGCTACTTAACCTTTGTCAATATTTTGTAGATATCACTGAGGAAAATTTTGAAGGTGATTAACCAGTGACTTTTGCAAGTATTTATGGGTGGGTTACGGTGCAAGTGAAAAACAGGATGTTTGGCTGTGCCAGGTGGAAAGATTCAGTGAGAGGGATGATTGCATCTATGGTAGGAAAGGGAGATGTGTGCACCATGCAACTTGAGAGGAAAGTGGCAGACAGGTTTCCACTGTCACTTCTAAAGACTTACAACCCCCAGTCAACGCAGCCAATGTGTCTCAAATGTACCACAGCACTAGGCATACTTCTCAGCTTAGCCCATGTGATTGGTACTCAGGCTGAACACCCCATTAGCCCCATTTGCAGCATCTTGATGATAAGCAGCATTGCAGCATCACCACTAATTTTGCAGTCACCCAGGGTTACTTCTAGGAGAACAGGTGGGCTAATTTCTGCCCAGATTCAGGTGGGTTGCACTTTTTACCATTAGCAGGGGCAATAAATATCATTAAAACTTTTTTGTGTGGACTATAACAAGGCTTGGGCTAAAACCAAGAGGAGGGCCTGACTTAATTGAAAAGTATACTTCGAGGCAAAAGGGATTTTCTCTTCTCTTATGCTCCCCTGCTGGTTTGTAGCCCTTTTACATATTTCGCTCTTCTTTCAAGCTAAATCTTTTCCTTATTGATAACTCTTCCCTGGTCTCTACTTCCCAGAAAGCCACTGGGTCTTTCCATTCCATCCAGCAAGGTACCAACCTCAAGTTTCCTACTGACACCTCTGCTGACAATGTCCCCTCGCTGTTCCCTTATGCCACCTGGCAGTTTACCTCTCTCTGTAACCTACATTCCCATGGACTTTCACCCTGCAGGGCAGCTTGGGAGCCTGTGAGCACCAGCCAGTGTTGTTTGGACAGTCTGGGAGGATGTCAAGTGCAAAGAATGTTAAGTGCAGCAAAAGACTCTGCACACACAGTATGGACACATAGCCCTCCAAAAAAGAGGTTTCCCACCACATTTTTGTAAATGTACTCTCAACATCAAAAAATAAAATAAAATTGAAAGAGTAAAAATAATTTAAAATGAAGGGAATTTAATTTCCCATATTGTTTGAATCCAAACCTATTGAACCTCTAATGAAAACAGAAAATACTTTAAACTGAAAGCTCCCTTTATCTGTGATGTTAATAGGGACACATTGTACACTTCAGGTTTTTTCCATTCATTTGCTCCCAGATAAGCAGTCTGCTATTACTCTCTAGTGGTGCTGTCTTCAGGGACTATTTCTGTCCGGCACTTGGGAGAATGCATTATGAGATGTCAGCATGTGTGAGCAGAGATAGTATGGCTTGTCATGTACAGATAGGCCATATTCTGCTATAAAATGATGGCTTTGTCTTTTATCACTGTCACAGTCTTACTTAACAAGCTGTGACTCTGTGGTTCATCACAAAGAAAACTGTCATCCCTAGATACGTGCTTTGAATGTCCTTTTATCTTCCGTGCAGGTAGGATCTGCCATGTGACATCAAGCAGAACAGTAACTCCAGATGGACTCTGCTAGAGCAGCAGTATATTAACAAAGGGGTTTACTGGCACAAATCCAGGCTTTGCACCTTAGATTAGATTACAAAGATGAGGAAAACATATATAAGCTTTTAAACGAAGCAAGACCTAGTAATATGTCATAAATATAATTAGAAAAGGAAATGTTAGTAATCCATCGTGTTTAAGTGATAATTTATTTATCATGCTGTTATTCCGAGCAACAGATAAATCAATTAGAGTTGCTTTTGAAAGCAAATAAATAGTGTTGGTTCAATGGAGTGATGACAGAGGAAGTGTTTTGAGGAACTCAAAAGTTCTGTAGTTGGATTTCTCCACATCATTTTGTTTAGGGCGAAATGTAGAGAATCACTGGCCTTCACTAAAGACCATGATGCTGCTAGCAATTTTTTGGATCTTAGTGCTTCTATTGATAAGGTCAGTGAACAAAGAAACAGTGTCCATTGCTAGGATCAAAGACAGACACCTAAGGAGAAAAGCCTCCAGCATTTCCAGAGGGTACATATATTAAATAGCTTTTATATATTAATATACAGGGTGTTTAGTGAGTGCTTTGCACAGAGCCTGCAGGTCGGAATTTTTCTTGCAGAGGAATATGGACATATTCTGCTCGCTTCAGCATTTTGTATGGCCACGGGACATATTATACTGCCAGAGTTGTGATTCTGCAGATCAGATTAAACTACTTGGTGGACATTAAAGTATGAATATTTCATGTGAGCTTTTACAGGGCTGAATTTAAACTAAGGTGCTGAAGTATTTCTCTACATTCCTCTTTCCTGGGATTTAGTATTTTTAAACTAGACTTTCCTTGCCTAAAGTTGTTCTTCCACGGGACTGCTTTTCAATTGTGTAAGTGTGAAAATCAGAAATATGAACCCTCATGAGATGCAGGTTTCCAATCCCAGTGTAGTAAAAGCAAGGAGAAGAAGAAAGAGATGTCTGTCAGTCAACAGAAGTGTCTTTTGAGCGTGTAATATTTCAAGGAGTGAAAACAGAGTAGTTTGTCCATTGATGGAAAAGTGCAGCATTCAGATCTAATAGTGCTGCCAGGATTTGAGGGATGCCAAGGAAACCTGTGTGGACGTGTTACCAGTGAAAGTGCCTGCCTGGCTGGTGATTAAAAATAGAAAAGAGGGTGTTGAGTACATAGAAACTGATGTTGAAGAAATTCTGACCTCTTTATTTTAAAAAAGTGTCATCTCCCTCTGCCTGATTCTGAGTGTTCTCACCCCCACCAGTGCTCAAAGATTTGAAACAAAATATAACTCTCTGGATATGAGGCTACAGATAGTTTCTACTTGGATAATTTTCCGCCACTGAGTGTGAATGCATGCTTCCCACTGGTGATTACTGCTAGCTATGCTGAAAGTGCTTATCACTACACACAAATATGGACCACACAGATTATTTGAAATCCTTATCTGGGAGGGAGGGAGATTAAACCACTGGTTTTGTTTCACTTTAAAATCAATGCTCAGGTGAATGTGAATGGGCAGTGAATCCATCTTTCCTGCCCCTAGTATGCTGTCAGTGGGGTACCCAGCTCCAAGAGTTCCACCCAACTTGCTTTGTCCCACTCTAACTTCTGAATGACTTTGCCTCTCCCTGTCCCAAAAGCCCGTGTTACCTATGTGCACTAAGGGTTAGACTTTGAGACTAAGCCCACATTTACCTCAAGGCAAGACATATATATGCTACGATTAGTCAGCATTTAAAAAAAGAAAAAAAGTATTTTTTCATTTGCCAGATGGCAAGATTAATTTAGGCAGCTCTGTCTCCTTGGGCCTTTCTGCTTACTAATGGTCCTAGCTTTTGGATTTACCTCTTATTAAAAATAGGTTTGGTTTTCATCCTGTGTGTAATCTGTCTCCCACGGAGATTAAAATAATGAAATAATGAAAGTATACAGTGGTGAAAGACCCACTGCACTGGCCAAAGGCTGAAAACTGCTGTGTCTTCCTGAAAAAAAAGTGCAGATAATGCCAACTGAAGATCATGTTTTCATCTTTTAAAGCTGGAACACTGTGGGAGCTGCACAATTTATGCTGTGGATGAGTTGTGTAGCCAACACTTTTTGATGTGAAAGTCTGTGTAAGTTTGGGCCACTAGTGAATTTTGCAACACTGAGACTAGACACTGATGTTCCCTTTACGCTGCATACAAAGAAGGGGCATCCACAGAAGCCGACATAGTGAGAAGGAACTGATTTGAGGTAGTTCATGGAAAGCAGAGGTGAAATTTAACTCTTTTCCAGAGGCTTAATGGACTTATGCTCTCTTAACCCTAAGTTTTCTCCTGGAAGGAGGCATTCAGCACTTTCCCCAAACACCATTAAAGTTTTTCAAAACCAGCTGGTTGTACTGCAGCCCATTCCTGTAATAACTTAGAGAGATCCTAATGACTGCGGTGCTTGTCATGTGTACTAATCATTATGTTTCCCTTTTCTGTCTCAGAGGAGATTGCTTTTCTATGTGTACACAAGTATGCAATGGGAAAATGTTAGTGTTGCTGAAATAAATCCTGTCTGTGTGTGTGTATGCACAATCTTTTAATCTATCTGATTCAACATTATAGACATTTTTTTAGCATCCACTGGAAATCTTTGGAATCAAAAATGGTATGCAATGTATCAGCTACATTTTTTCTGCTTTCCTTTTTGTATGTTGCAGTAAGTCAGTGTACAAAATGGCTTTTGGCTATGAAAGCAGGCAGATGAATGTTTACGTGGAGATATCATTAATTATGACACTCACATGATGAAGATCTGTCTTCACAGTATATTTCCTGAAAGGAATGGTGCAATGGTGTCATTTACTATACCCCACTTTGTTTTTCATTTCGTATTAAAGATTATTCTGTCTCTGTGAAATCAAATGGTACACTGCTTTTTCTCTAGAAAACAAACCATTACACCTCTATGTGCCAATCTTTCATTTCAACACATTATGTAATAGTTCAAGTGCGAGCACTAAACAAATAACACAAAAACAGCTGGTGGGAAACTTTACTCAACATTAGGGACTTTCAAGCCTGAACAGTGTAATGTGCATGGCTTAATGCATCATATGTCTTTACTAATTTAAGCTCGATTGTGCAAAAAGGGCTGTGCAGGGACACTGGTGGACAGCTTCTGTTACAGAGTCATGCTGAAGTTAAAGGTCTGCCTACATTTGCTGCATAATGGAACCAGGGCTATTTTTACTTCCCATTTTGTGTTGTATAAAATGTAATACTAAAAACATAGAGGTGGAAAACTGGTTTATATGTTCACAAAATGTCTGTGCAAATAGAAGCATTGGAGAAGACTCTTATTCTCTTGGGTAGCATTCTGAATTTAGATACTAGCATCAGCTTTTGAGTTTTTGGACTTTCCAAGTTTGAATGGACAAGTATCAAGAGATTTGGAGTTGTAATTAGAATATTTTTTTTTTCTGCATTTTGCCCTTTTAAAGCCCGTTTATGTGTCTGATAATACTGTCTTTATGATACTTTCACAATTTCAAGTTTACTAAATAGGATAGGCAGTTGCTAATAATTTTGGCAAAGCTCACTAGAAATATCATTTAAATGGTCAAGAAAAACCCTTGATGTTGATTCTTGTTTATGTTTATTTCATGTAGCATTTAACAAAATACCAGCAGAACTAGATTTAAACATAGATACAATAATGTCTAAACTATGGCTTAGAAAGAAAAAGATCTATTTTACACAGAAGGTGAAGCCTTGAATGTAATGATATATAACAAATGTAATTTAGAGTACTAGTCAGGTATAACTTTTACAAAACGATACATTTACTTGGGATGAGAAAGGCCATTTCAAGGAAATGAAGTAATCCGAGTCATTTACTTTCTCCAAATGCCTGCAAGATAACTATTGACGTATTTCAAATTACATCAGTAACCATGACTTCCATGAGAAATTCTACCTCCGTTTGGCCTTTACAGCATCATCCATACTTTCATCTGGCCATAGAGCCAGCTGAGCACCTGTCCTCATCTGAAACAGGTCCTGTACATGGGACATGGGGCAGACCCGTAGAGGTGTTGTGATTGTAATTGGTTCCCCCAGTTGCTACCAGTTTCTGTGGGCAGTTGTCTGCCAAGAATGCACCCCATGGCATACTGAATGCTTTTTGAAGCTTCATGCTCTTTTTCAGCTAAATTCTTAGCTACTCTTCGTATGCTGGAAAGGCACTAGAGTGCACTGGACACCTCTATTCTTCACTTGATGTATTTTCTCAGACTGTAACCTCCCCGAGAGAGACTCTGTCTTTTTCTGTGTCTTTATTCATTCCCTAGGGCACTAAAACCCCCATAACTCAGCTGGGATATGTAGGCACAAGTAAATAAGGAACTGTCATATATAAATGCTGAACACCAAATAATGATGTTCTCAGGGTACAGATCCATTTAGTTGAGTGAATATTAATGATTAAATCTCATTTATAATTTATCTGTTTACTGACATTTTTGTTTTTATTTATCTATTATATAAATATCTATTTAAAAAAATCTTTCTTTTTTAACAGAATATAGTTTGGGGTCAGTACAAACATAAACTGTGTTACACAGCCCTTACAACCAACAGGTAAAAATAAGCAGTAAAATTATGGCTTCAAACATAACTTTTTGTTACAGAACAGCAGTGAAAATCTATTTCAGGTAAAGGTAAGGAGTAACACTCTGGCTTCCACAAATAACTGTTTGTTACAGCACAGCAGTGAAAAACCATTTCATAGTGCTGACCACTCCTTCTTGGTTGTTGTAGTCCTTAGCAGGCTGTCCATTATCTGAATAATAGATAAGACACTTGCTTCCCGACCTAGAGCATCTGCTGCAGAGTCATCTCTGAGCTATGTTCCCCCATTCATCCAAGCACAGGGAGAACCACCAGCAATAGGAAAAAGCACAGAGACAGCTCAGAAGAGCCAGGGTTATTTACCAGGCTCTGAGCTCTGCAGCCAGCTCATGCTGCCCCAGCTTGCACGCCTACCTCTGCACTCACTGGGTACTTTGCCTGCATCCGAAACATCCTCCTCTCCCCATTACTGATGGTGTAGAATTGACTGGCTTATTTATTTGGTTCCCAGAAAGTTGTTCTATAACATTAAAGAAGGCTCAGCAAAATTTACAGCTTTTATACAATACGTGGGAGAGACTAACCTGCCTTGGACATAATGAGAACAAAGTAATTTCTGAGGCATGATTTGGTGTGTTTTGTTTTCCATTTTTATTAATCTACTGAGAGGTATTGGTTTATTTACTGGAAATCCACTTTCTGTAATCATAAGAATTTATTCTACTAAAGAAAATTCTTTATTCAACCTTCAAATGTGCATCTTTTTAGCAAGGCAACATATACAATTTTTGGTGTTTTCTGTTCCTGAACATGAAATTCCTTGTAAAGACCACATGTGTTATGCCTTTCCCTCTGTTTTTCACAGGATTTTCAAATGAGCTTAGCTGACTTGGGAAATAGGTCAAGGCTGTGCTCAATAGGCTACTGCTCAGGTGTTAGTCATTACAGGGAGAAGAAAAGCTGATCTACAGAACCAGCCTGTTTAAATGGGAGGTGAAGGACATAGGCTTTATTAGTCGTGCCCTCAGTGTTTCTGTGTGTGTCCCAGGCAGAGAAGACGTAGGGACAAGGCAACCTCCAGAGAAAACGTGGGCCAAGGTTTCCATTTCATCATTTAAGTAAGTAATCAATAAATAAGTCACTTATCCTGCATAGCTAGATATATAGATATACTTCTGGTATACTCCAAATCTTCTCCTGTGAGCCTCTAAGGTAAAAATTCAGTTTGTGGCTATTAATTTCTTAGTGAAGTTTCCATGGAATATTTTGAGAAGTTACACTTTTCTTTCCCACTTGTTATTTAAGCTACTGAACATAGCAGGTTTTTAATACAATTGTGTTCCTTGCTTGGTCTGAAATGCTTTAGTATTTCTAAAAATGGCTAAATTGTGTTGTTTTTCTTTTTGAGGCATTCTAGCATAACCAAAGAAAAAGGAAGTGAAATAAGCCTGAAATAACTTAAATTGTTGTTGGAATTGCATGTATTGGCAATACGGGGGACCAAAAATTTTAAAAATCTTTGAAGTGTTTCAATTTCAAAGTAATGAGGCCATTGCTCTTGGTTTGCAGAGACAGAATTTTTATTTTTACTTCTGTAGTTGCAATTTTTTTATTGTGCTTTACGGAAAGGCTGGGGTGGTCCTGGAAAGCAGGTGCTACAGGGCCAGGAGCAGTGTGGGGGATGTGCTGAGGCCCAGGTGGTTGTGAGGAAGCCAACCTTCCTTCCCCAGAAAGGCCTCCTGGAGCCATGGCAAAGCTTGTTTAGATCGCAGCAGTCACTGAAACTGGATGATACACAGTTGAGAGGTGAGGACAATCTGTGAGGGAGTGTGAGACAGGTGCTTGTCATTGCTCAGTATTTGCTTTCCCTAATGATTAAGCAATCCTCCTGGAAACTATGCTATGGTACACAGAAAATAAGAAGGTGATTGATGACAGTGAACATGGCTTTGCTAAAGACAAATCATGTCAACAAATTTGGTGACCTTCCACAAAAGGGTTACAGCATTAGTGGTTAAGGCAAGAGCAGTTGACATCATCTACCTGGACTTATGTAAAGCATTTGACACTGTCTGTATAACATCCTTGTCTCTAAATTGGAAAGGCATGGAACTGATGGGTGGACCACTTGGTGGTTAAGGAATTGACTGGATGGATATATTCAAAGGGTTGTGGTCAGTGGCTTGATGTCCAAGTGGAGACCAGCAATGAGTAGTGTTCCTCAGGGTCGGTAATGACAACATTGTTTAAGATCTTTGCTGGTGACGTGGACAGTGGGATTGAATTCACCCTCAGCAAATTTGCTGATGGCACCAAACTCTGTGGCGTAGGTGACCTGCTGGGGGGAAGGGATTCCATCCAGAAGGACCTGGAGAGGCTTGAGAGATGGTCCCATGTGAACCTTTTAAAGTACAATAAGGCCAACTGCAAGATCCTGCATGTAGGTCAGGACAATCCCAAGCACAAATACAGGCTGGGCCCTGAGGAGAAGGACTTGGGAAGCATTGGTTGATGAGAAGCTCAACATGAGCCAGCAATGTGCACTTGCAGCCCAGAAAGCCAATTGCATCCTGGGCCACATCAAAAGAAGTGTGGTCAGCAGGTTGAGGGAGGTGGTTTTTGTCCCCACTCTGTTCTTGTGACACCCCACCTGGGGTGTCCAGTTCTGGATCCCCCAACATAAGAAGGACATGGACCTATTAGAGCCCAAAGGAGGGCCATGAAGGTGATGACAGGGGTGAAGCATCTCTCCTATGAGGACAGGCTGTGAAAGTATTCTGGGTTCTTCAGCCTGAGAAAAGAAGGCTCTAGGGAGACCTTATAGTGCCCTTCCAGTACCTCAAGGGGACCTACAAGAGAGATGGTGAGGGACTCTTTATCAGGGAATGTAACAATAGGGGGAGGGGTAACATTTTCAAACTGAAGGAGGGGAGATCTTGATTAGATATTAGGAATAAATTCTTTACAGTGAGGGTGGTGAGACACTGGAACAGGTTGCTCTGGGAAGCTGTGGATGCCCCATCCCTGGAGGTGTTTGAGGCCAGGATGGATGAGGTTTTGAGCAACCTGGTCTGGTGGGAGGTGTCCCTGCCCATGGCAGGGGGGTTGGAACTAGATGACCTTTAAGGTCCCTTCCTACTCAAACTGTTCTATGATTTTTATGAACTTAATAACAAACACCCTATGTGAACTGGAGAAAGTTTGTCAAGGTTTTCTGCGGCTTCTGTAAGTTTAGAGTGCATAAAGAGTACTTCAAAGACTCTGAGTGTGAATTTGATGATGCTATTTTAACATCCGATCGTTGTTTTAGCAGAGTTCTGTGGATTTATAGAGTAAGAAGAAAATTGGCTTAGGGAAGCCAAAGAAAATAGGAAAGGAAAAACAAAAATCACAGATGGATGATTCTATAAATGGATGAAACTGTAAATAGTGAAGAACACAATTGCCAGCTATTTCTAGACTAAGATCAGTTAAAATCAATAGAAGACAATGACACTTCAATACAAATATAAAACGAGGGTTTTTTACAGAGACGTGCACTTGGCAGTGGTTGTTTGGGAGACAGTGGGAAAAATAATAGAAGGGATAAATATGCTGGGAGAGATACAGAGCTGGTGTAGCTGGGCAAAGAACAGTTTTTCCTGGTTATTCAGCTTCCCTGCCAAGTAGACACACTTGAAAAACATGTTCGGACCTAGCTATCTGCTGCAAGCCACCAAGTGTCTGTTAAAGGAAGGACTAATTACAAAATAACTGTGTGGGGAGGCAAAAAAAAAGGCAGTTGAAAGGCAGATCTCCAAGCCACAGAGCAGGAGACTCTTTCCCCCTCTTCCCCATCACCACACTATAACAGGACATCTTTTCTAACCCCTTTTTTCTGGGCCATATTTTCAGGAGATGACTGAGTGGTTCTGTATCTTCATTTTAAAGGTATATTTCACCCTATGTTTACATTTGTGGACAGGAGCATCAATGGTCTCTTGTCTCTATCTCATCTGCCATAATGATTTAGTGGAGTTCTGGCAGTGAATAGTGCTTTGTTGCTGTCCTGTTATCTCTGCTTTGTAGTCAGCTCCAGTCATTTCATAACCGGGATGACTGGTTTTGGGGAAATGGAGCCTGTGAGTTGTGCAGGACTCTGCTCCCTTGGACTCTATTTCTTGAAGGAAAGAGGGAGTTCAGCTATTCACTGGAGACATTATTGTAATAAACTATGGCTCTCAGAAGACTTCAAACATTAAAGATGTGTTACTGTCAATATACTAAGATAATTTTTAAAAACTTCAACTTTGCAACAGTCAGATATTCATTACCATTGATTTAATACTACTGTTGAATCCAATTCCTCAAGAACTGCTGAGTATCTTCTAAACTGCTACTGAAATTACTTCCTGCAAAAGTATGAAATGATCTGTCATTGCCTTGTGGATTTGAGAAGCAAATCTAGAAATTAACTGTAAATGATCATAAGTATGTGTCAGACTTCTTTCTTACAGAAGATCACTGAATCTGGCCAAATGGCTAGTTCATGTCTTTATAATAACAATCTCAAAGGGCTGAGCATTGTAAGGAATCTCCATGTTATGTGCTTGAGTATAAGTGTATAGCAACATGTATCAAGGGTGTGTGGCAAATGACTACCTTTACAGAGAAAACCTGTTTGTACAGACAAAAACATATAGCATTAGAGCACCTGGAACAGAACTCACAAGGATCAGTTAGATCACAGAATCTCCCTTAAGTAGCCCAAAGGACTAAAGATTCAGTAGTTTGTCCTTGCAGTTTCCCTGGTGATTCTCCCCAAAGTACTGGCTTCATGTGACCCCTATGCCAGAAATAATATATCAGGATGTGAGAGAACTTGTTTCCTGACAGTCCTTGGGATAAGGTCTTTGAGAGAAGAGGGCAACAAACCCTCTTGCAACCAACAGCCCAAGCAAATAGTAATAACTGCTTTTTCTTCTAAGTCATCTAGTGGCAGGCTCAGAGGCTGTCTAGTCCAGCAGCTAAGTCTAGTAGCTAAGATTGCATCACAGAATTGGTTAAGTGAGAGTAATCTGATACCAACAACTAGTAGAAAGAAAACTTGTTTCAGATAAGTGTCATTTCTGCCAGTCTTGTTCGTCCATTAGCAGCATAAACAGTGCACAGACTGATAGGAGCCATCATAAACATATATCCCCTCCCACTGGGAGGTTTAATAAATATTGGTACTCCTAAAAATGGCTATAATGTTTATTGATTTAAGCCTCTGAGATTCTACTAAGGAATAATCTGTGGGTTTCATAATGTAAATCATATGGATGTCTATATAAAGTTTTAAAATGCAAAGTCACTACTGTAAATCTAGATGCATTTTTTGTATGTGTATCTATTTGGGGTAAAGATTGATGCCTGTGGTTAGGATTGTGTTGTTTTTGTGTAGTTCTTTTGTGGGGTGGAACTTCTGCTCACTTTTATGCTTAATTTTACCTAGCTTTGTTTATAATCCACTATCTGCATTTAAAAATAAAGGACTCCCAGGTTTGAAATCTAAGGTTATCTTTGTAACATGACCTTTAACTACTCAAAGTGGTAGTGTTGGTGGCTGGCTTTTTCGTTTGAGTTTTGAGAATAAGCCTAGAAATGTGATTTTTTTTGTCAGATTTAAACTTTTCTCTTATGACTAAGATTCCCCCATGGAAAAGCAGGAGAAACTCCTAAATTCTGTATTCCAACTGGTATTTGGGTAGCATACACTGAGTAACACACAGAGCTAATGGTGGAACTAAAAGAAATGGTAAAGAGCGATGAGCTGATTGAAGTACTTATTATTGTAAAACCAGCAATCACACAGTTAAAGACTATATCATAAAGAACAGCACAAGAAGCCTCATTTAAGGTTATATTGGCAACCATGTGTTTGCCAGTCTCTCCTTTGGGGAACTTGAGTCTTGATATGTTTCAGTCTCAGTGTTCTTTACATATAGATACTAATTTATTCAAACACTATGTAGTTATAAATCCACCCATAGTTTATATGTAGATCTATGGCAGGGTAAATATATAGTATAAACGAAAATATTATTACAATAAAACTGTTGGGGTTTTTTTTAGTATTTAAAAGGCTGACACTTGAAAAATCAAGTAGTTACTGTTCCCATAGCTGCCAGGGAAAACTCAGTTCCAGCCTGAACAAACGAGCTATACTACTGTGTCACCCGGTGCGGTGACACCTGCTGGGGAGATGACGAGAGGAGTGGTGGAGACTTCAGCCCTCTTAGCTCTTCACTCTCAAGCCTCAGCAAATCCATACGAGGTAATCTTAGGCCTTTCCTGTTTTTTTTGTATGTTTGCTTTTATCTTCAGCTACATCCAGGCAGCCCTTGCTAAAATCCATTATACCTTGGCAGGTCTGTCTGAGAGCTGATTGTACGGGTTAAGAGCCTTAATTAGTCACCCAAGGTTGCATTCTGTTTGTTACTCTACAAAAACAAAATCGATGGGAGGCATATGTAGTGTCAGAACAGGAATGACATCATTTTTTTAGACTGAAGTAATGTTAATCCTAAAGGAGGGGAAAACAGAAGTTGCAACAGATTGCACAAAAATCCCTAAATTATTAGAATAGGAGAAATTGTGTCTGTGTGCATGGCAGCTCTTACCCAGGAGCTGGTAGGGTCTGTCCCCACCAGAATTTTATAAACCTTTCTCAAATCCTTCTGTGCTTTTCTGTCTTACCAGAGTCACGTGGTGGTAAACAGCAATACTCTTCACCCCTGCCACACCACGTGTACCTCTGCTGAACTACAAACCTCCTACAAATTTGTGTCAATGTAGTAAGCTTCTATAGATTTGGGTTTTTTTTCTTTTCCTTATGAATCTTTTAAGTGATTTACAGAGTCCTTGTGCATCCATGCCCCTGTGCAGTGACCCTGAGTGGGGATTTGACTGTATCTCCCAACCTGAGAGAAAAGGGCGAATGACAGCTCAGGCTGGCTGTGCTGGGGGTATACGCAGTAGGACATTAAAGGTAATAAGGCAATAGCTATTTTTCCCCTTCTCATAAACATTTGACCAGCACAACAAACACTTCATTGTAGCATTGCAATGATTGCAAAGATTGCATAGAAGATCTTGACAAATGAAACAGTAAATAGCAGAAACACTGAATCTTGGTCACCAGTAACTAATTGAAGTGCGTGTCTGATTATAGAACAATTGAATAATCACACCTCTTAACCTTACCAAGAAGTTACCATCTGGGGTAAGAATAGTGATGTGCTGGCAAGACCAGATGGTCTTCACATGCAGAAAGAACCTGCTTTTCATCAATAGCATGACTGCACTGCTAATTAGAGAAGAATGAACACAGCATAAGTCAAAGTGGAACTTCCAAATCTAGATTACATTTCAGAGATCCATTAAAATAATTTCAGGGCCAGGGTTTGAAATCATATTTGCTAATACTGAAAACATGTGAGTACTTTATAATTACTTCATAGTCTGGAAAGGACATATGCCCTTAAAACAGGATACAAATGGACTTTAGGTGCCTAAATAAAAATATTTATGAGAACATTTTATTCATAATAACATATTATGAGAATTTTACTTTTATTGTCTTTCTCATTCTGGAAGCTCCCTGAACTCATTAGGTTCACATTCCTACACACCCAATCCTCATTTCTGCCTAAACTTCATAGCTCAAAAAAATCTAGAAATGATGCCTGAAAAGGTAGTGAATGCCTCTCTGCAAGAGAAATACTAATACTTCCAAGGCACAATAAAGTGGATGCCTGCAGAGAGAGGTATAGATCACAAAATACAGCCCCATCTCAACTCCATTTCCTTCTGCCTCAAAGGGGACGAGGGGGAAAAAAAAAAAAAACCAACAACACTGAAAACCCCAAACATCCAAACAGAAAAAGCCACTATAGGACGAAGATGATCCTGGTGGATCATCAGTCTCATTAAGTCACTTTTCCACCAGAAATTTTCTTCAGGCAGAAAATACAGGACTTGATCAATTTATTTAGTACCTCCAGAAATTTGGAGTACAAGGGCAAATATCTGCTTCTATATGTGACTTTTGGGAGAGGTTCATGCTCTGTATGGTCTGGATTTGCTGTCATTGTGTAGATACAGGGTACTGTGTTGACTTGTTCTAGTAATGCACATGGTTATGTCTCAAATCTTCAACAAAATATGTAACTCCCTCTGTTAACTCTAGATTTTGTGTTCTACTCCAGAAGGCAAATAGTTGAAAGCAAAGATTCCAATACCTGATGAGCATATCTCTCTCCCTCTTCTATGTTTGTGTTTTTTTTATTTTTAAATGTCATTATAGGATATTCAAACCCTTTGAAATTTTAGATAAAATCATCAAGAACTAGTAAATTTTCAGGTTCTTTCTGTACTGTGCCTATATCTATTGTAATGTAATACCAATGTAAGTATTTAACACAAGAAATCTAAGCCTCAGTGCCCCATTTTGTTATTCTTTAATGCAAATGTTATTACTATTTAAAGTGTATTTTTCCTAAGTAGAATTGCAATAGTCAAACCTCATGAGCCTTACTCTCTTCCTTCTGGCCCTGAAATAGAATGTAGACAAAGCAACAACCAAAGAGAAAATAATAAAGTGAAAGGTGATCACAGATTACCTTTTCAGAAATGAGAAGCAAAATGCTGGCAAAACCTAAGGGTTTTCTTTTTATTAGCTTTATATTATTCAGAAGCTAATAGAATACAGATCCCTCTCCAGATCTACTGGCAAACAGGTTGACTTGCAGCATTGATGCAGTACAGATCATCTGTACAGAATCTATAAAAGGAACTCTAATTTGTTTAAAATAGTCTGTCTAATTCATTCACTTTGACACTGAGGTGTGATAATCTAATGTATGATGGGCTAAGGATAACACTGACTAATAATCCTAGAAAAAAATTGTCTGTCTTCTAGTTTGTTGTGTCAGAGAGAAGATTGAGATGGGGAAATTATAATAAAATAAAATTGTAAAGTAAATTTCTCTTTCCTTTTGCCATATTTCACTCAATAAGTGAACAGCTTTGAAAGTGGAGATGCTTTTAACCCTTTGTCAAAGCTAATAGTAACATCATTTATCAGCAGTATTTACTCAGCTGCTGTAAAGCCAGGGTCTATATAGTCTGTTAACACTAGGACATGAATTGATCTCTTTCTGTCTCCATTGTATGCTTGACCATACATCAAAACAAGCTGCACAGGAAAGTAATCTCACATGTTTTCCATCTTTGTATTTTGAAAAGTGAGCGGCACTACTTTAATGGACTGGGAAGGGTTCTTAAATCAGAAACATGGATGGAAAGCTTCATCAGAGTTCGATTTGGTGTATTTCTGGTTTCTGATGTTTCAAGTGGGGTTTCAAGGATGCTGGGGGGAAAACTGCCCGACTTTTAATCAGAAAGCTGAAAAATTATGAGGTTTGTTCTACTCACTTTGAAGGAGAGAAAAATTATTCTTAATTGTGTGCATACAGGCTTGGGCACTCACCTAAGTTTTATTCAAAGAATATTCATAAGAATGCAAAGCTGATCTCTGGAAACATCCTGTGCCATTTTGATCTGACCTCTAATGCCATGAGTTTCCTACATCATCCAGGCCACGGGCAGGACTGTGCCTGTGAAGGCTGCTGCTATGTGGTATTTTTTTCTCCCCCACTGTCCACCATGTGCTGGTGTTCTTTATGAATTCAAACCCTTCTGTGGTGATTAGGTTATTCAGTACTTTTTGAAAACTAGCTCCAAACCCCAGCCCCTTTCTTCTGGCTAACATTGTATCTGCATATTGTCTTCATCCAGTCACACTCCTTGCTCAGACATGTCTTCAACCTTTTTTCTGTCTTTGCTGCCTCCTCGATTAAATTCCCCTGAGGAACCTTCTGTAGCCTCAGGGACTCTGGTCCTTTCTCTGGTGCTGTTTTTTTTGTCCCAGTTACTCATAGTTCTTCCTTTGCACACTAGTGCTTTTCGGATCCATCTCTTCTCATGCCTCCTGCTTTTTGTATTCTTGATCTTTTTCTCCTTTTTTCCCAGGGCTAGACCCAGTCTGTGTGCTGCCCATCAATCCCTGTTTCCCTTTTAATGGATTCTAATCCCATTTCCCTGTAGTCTCATCATCTTTCCCCTTTCTCTTGTCTTTTCTGTGTTTGAATGTGACAATGGCTCACTGAGATCCATGGAGACACAGGGCATGTGCTCTTAAATTCCTACTTCTGGCCTTAGTGTTGTAGGAGATATCTTTGTTGAGCAACTTCTACTGAAACCTAAGAAATCTCTACTGAATAGAAGCAGAATTTATCAAGCTCTTTCCTTATGAAATTTCAAGTCATTGTTCAAAATCTTGGAGACATTAATGCATTTCTGAGACAGATATATCAAGTAGAGGGATGCTGAGTTCATTTTTTTTTTTAAATGTGGACAAAAATGTGTATCTCACTCTTTGAGGCAGTCAAATCATTATGATATTTCTGCAGAATACCTATGATGGAAAATTCCAGTCTAGACTACAAAAAAGTTTTCAAAGGTATGAGCCACTAAAAAACTAAAAATGGGGTCTTAAAATAGGAACTGTTAAGCAATCTTACTAATAGCTGGTATTACCAGCCCCACCTATATAAAATATAAGCACTGCTCTTCTAATAGACTAAATGCACAAAATACCGCTAATGTAATCTTAGTAATTGCTACCAGAAAGAGATGGCTGCTGTTTTCTTGACTTTATTGATCAGCCAAAATTATAAAGTGGCAGTACTTTATGTAAGCTTTATTTAAAAGTATAACTGGAGAGTGATGACAGAACAGTTTTATATACTAATGTGGTAAATATAGCTAGAATTCTGTTCAATATGCCAAGGAAGGAACAAGCCACTAAAAATGCTATTTATTCGTTAAAATTAAAGAGAAGGTTGATTTGGGTGGGATTTTGTTTTGGTTTTAGCTTTTAAATGGTGTCCCTAAGAGAAAAAAAACCTCTATATTTGGACCCAGAAGCACAAAGCATCTCAGCAAGGAGTGAGACTGGATGAAGACAACAGGCACATAAAACATTAGCCATAAGAAAGGGGCTGGGATTAGGAGCTAGTACTTGACTGACCCATAGTAAATTTTGAACACATTTAGATTATCCTATGGTGCAGCAAAAGAGGGCCAAGAACCAAGCCTGTCTTTTTGTTTTCTGAGGGCTACAAGTATGTACTTAAACATCATGTAACTTTTAATAATTTGCTAACTTTTAGTAATTTCCTTTGTCTAAGCTTTGGTTACCATCAAGACTCAGAATATAGTGTTAAAGCACTCGGCGATAAGGTCACAAGAGAAATGTATTTGCTAGTGCAATTATCAGTTTAGTTGATCCTGTTGCATTGGTGAATTTCCTTGTAATAAAATTAATAACCTTGTCAAGGTGTATATTCATACTGTACTTTAGAGTTCATATTTATATGAGAATTTTCTTTCCCCCTATTTACCACAGAGGTCTCCTATCTGCTCTTTAAAAAACACTTTAAAAAAAAAAAACACTTTTTAAAAAAAAAAAAATTAGGTCATGGTTCTGTCGAAGTTCAATGCGAAGCCATTTATTTGTTGCTTCTGGTTTGTACAGGATGTTGTTCATGGCAGAAATGAAGTTTCACAGTAGTATTTTTGCTTTCTTTTGCTTTATAAATGATGTGTATTCTCAAAGTGTTTTTTTTTTTAAAAAAAAAGACTACCAAGTGGAGAAAGCTGAAAGACTTGAACCTGTGTGATATCATAAATAATCTTAAACGTGATGCTCTGTTCCTTGCCCTCTAAATAAAAACTTAGAATATGCAGAAAGAGAATTTCAGTGATGTGGAATCCTGATAGAGGGTGAAAAAATCTAGATCTAGATATATTGGGGAGCCCATTGGAAATGTATATATTTTAAGCAACACCTTACTTCATCAGGAATTGGGGGCATGCTTATGCCCTTTTTCACTATTCTGCAGTAAAAACATGTCTTGGAGATTTACAGGGTATTGGACGCCCAAAGAAAGAAAAACATATTGACTAGTGCAGTGGACGCTTAGTCTAATTTGGTATGGAGGGCAATAAACCTCCATTTACACTTGCACCATTCGTTGACACCAACAGTTGGGTTAACGGTTGCAGAACTGAGCTGTGTGCATTTTCATTCACAGCAGAAATATGCTAAGATGTTTTCTAGATACTGCCCACCAGTGTTAGACTCCTAGCCAATATGTAATGAGCCTATAAAAAGGATGTTAACAACAATGATTCAAAGCACCAGTGTGGCTTTTATTTTTTTCCCATTAGTTTTCGGCACGGCTCCTTCTGACTCCAGTAAGTCTGCCTTAGTTCTCCACAACATTAACGAAGAATTTGCATTTCAGAACAGAATTTGTATAACTTCTTGTGATTTAATTAAGGAATACTTTTGTGAAATCGGCTCCTGTTAATATCCTAATCAGTTGCCTTGTGGGTCATTTGGTCAAAATAGCATGTCTGATTGAAACCAGTAAACCAGGTTTTCCAGGCAATTAAACTGTCACAGGGTAAGAGGGAAGATCCTTTTGTAGATTATTTTACAGTTTTTAACTGGGAATAGAGTGGGAATAAATGGTCTCCTTTGTTTGCCGAAAAGAGATTACATATATGATTCCATTGAGATTTGTGTCGCCTGTTCAATGTTTTCATACACTGCTTTTGGAATATGAAAAGATGTCATTGTTTGGGCCACGTTGGCCAATGACAAGATAACAGATGCTCTCCCCCACCCCCTGCTCCAAGGAGAGTAAGAAGAGAGATAAGGAGATTTATTAGCTTAGAAAAAAATAAGGTAATGACATACTACTAATAAAATCTAAAATTTGAAATAGATACAATATATACAAAAATATACAAAACTGTATTATGCTCCCAGGGAGATGTGACAAATGGGAACTGGATTCCAGAACACACTGACGAGGGTCAACCTGGATCAAAGGGAGATGAAGGCACAGAACCCTGATTTCCAAGGCTTCTGCTTCTTCTTTGCCTCTGGTTTTCTATGGAGCAGGAGCAGATGGGAGGGCATACCCTATTGGTTGGCTGTGGGTCACCTGACCTACCCACGCGTCCCTATAGGTGAATAGCCCAGTCAGCTGCCCCTGGTTGCCATGGCAACAAGTAAGCACAGGGGCCTGTCTCTGCTGAACAGAAACCTGGCTCTGCCCAAACCAGGACAAAAGAATAGACAGAAGTCTAATAGGAGAGTCAAATGCTTACTGTAAAGAATTCCAGAAAGTTCCTGTAATTACATGATAAACTGATGGGTAAAGACCAATTTTGATAAATGCAAAATAATAGATTTGGAAAATAACACTTAGAAATGCATATAAATAATGGGCCTTAACTTAATGTTACAGAAAAATTTTGGTGTCCTTGTGGATATTTCTCAGTAAACATGAGATCATTGTTCACTGCAGGAAAAAAGAATACAAATTGAATGCTAAGAATTATTAGGAATGGGATTGATAACAAAATAGAAAAGCACCATTGTGCAACAGAATAAATCTATGGTGCTCCCACATCTTGATAACTACAAACGATTGTGATCATCTTATCTGAAAAGGCTGTAGTAGAGCCAGGCTTAAAAAAAAAAAAGTAAATGGCAAGGCTGATAAAAGATGCAGAATGAAGCCTGTGTAAGGAGAGGATAAATAAGCATTTCAGCTTTGAAAAGAGATGATTGAAGGAGGATAGTGGTGTATAAAACTGAATGTCCCAGACAAGATGAGGGAGGAGGACAGGGGATGTTAACTTTTCTTTTTTGAAGAAACAGAATAAAAATACCCAGCAGTAACTTTATTTTCTTTTAAAGTACTTGTCATGTGACATAAAATTAAATTGGAATACTTTTTGATAGGAGATTGTGGTAGCCAAAAGTATAAAAGAGTTCAAAAAGAATTTGGACATATTAATGAAGGATAAATCTGTCAGCGGCTGTTAAAATTATGGCTTAGATGTGGTTCTGGTGTTCAGTGTACTGAAACACTAATTGACTATTTTTGCACTCTTCCTTGGACATCTGCTACTGGCCAGTAGATGCAATTAAATTCTGAGCTAGATGGACCTTAAGCCTAACACGGCTTGATCACTGTCACAAAGCTTATGGTCTTTCTCCAGGGATGGCAAATCTTGGGGAACACATTTTTTTGATGAAGAGAGTTTGTAAAGACTTTGTGCATCACTTTACTTTTGCTGTCCTCTGATAATTAGAGATAAAACAATATGCAAATCATTAGTTAATAAATAATTACTGCACATAATAACATAGGACAGCGTAAGAACAAAAGCCATTTTGAGATGTTTCCACTGCAGCTGAATGCAGATATGTTTAATTAGTTTTTCAAGTGCAGCTACACACCATCCTCCCATTTCAATATTTGCTCTTAAAGAGAAAAGTACTGTGTCTGCATGAGAAATGATCACTCGTTTAGGTACAACTGCTGCTCTTAGTTTGTTTATTTGCCTGGTGTGACAGTCAAGAATCGTTAGGAAGCTGTTTCAGGGTAGCACTCTGCAAGCCCTATATTCTTGTTTCTATCTGCAGTGAGGATAAATAGGTACTTCTCTTGTGTTCCTGGGCTATAATGATTTTCCCCAAAGACCTTCCACTGTGTGACAGGTATTTTGAAAGTGCATTTAGCCATTGAGTTGGCACTGGAAAGACTTCAGCAGCTGTATGTTTTTTGGGGGGGATGATGAAAAATTTGCACTAAGGAGTCCCTTGTGCTTGTCAAGAAGAGAAATATTTTCAGGCTTTATATTCTTACTGTCTGTGATGTCTGGAACGTTTTTCAGCAGGTGTAGAGACAGTGCTATTGTAAATGTTAACGGCATGTTGAGATTTTTGGCCCTCCTAGCTCCATATTCCTGTTGGAGTTAGGAAATATAATGTATTATCTTCTCCTTCTGTTTGCTTGTACTTTTTACTCAGCTGAAGAAAGCAATCCATGACTAATTAGACACTGGATTTCAACCTAGTAATTTATTTAAATAGCTGTGTAATTTATTGGTGTGAGCATTTCTGTGACAAAATGTTGGTCAGGAAACATCTATAGAAATACTGTTTAGGCTTAGGAAGAGATGTTATGACGGATTTAAACACATAAGATACACACTGTAGAAGGCTTCACACAGTATGTGGGGAGAATGAGGATAGGACAGTACAGTTTGGCCCAGACAGAGCTCCCCTGCTGTGCTTGGTTTAGGAGAGAGCACTACCCTGTGTCTGAGCTATTGCCATATTGCTGCTGACAGATTACATTACCTCAAGCATAGCCCCCAACTGCTGCCTTGCAGTTAGCAAGGACAAGGAATTTCAGACAACCTTCTGCCTGTATGAAGGTATAGCCCATACCTAGGAGCGAAGCCTGAAAGTCCTCGCCATGGGAAGCAACAAATTGTAGTCAGTGCTAGCCAGTATAAAGCTTTGGACATATGTAAATATCTCAAATCCTCTCCTGCTCTCCATCTGAGATATACCTTGTCTCTACCAGGGCCAGGGTGAAGTATGAGCATTAGCTATGTTTCTGAACAGAGCCCCTTAAAACTTCCCACAGAGGAAATAATGTGGGAGTGGGGGCAGCAGCAGCCTCTCTTAGTGGTTGAAGGCCCCAAACAGGCATGGCTGCTCCTAGTCCATGCAGGACCGTGTGGCTGAGCTCAGCAGAGTATTAACACTCATGAGCCGTACTCATGATACCAAAGGGTAGGTCAAGCTTGTTAGGATGCTTAACTGAGTCTGAACAGCTTAATTGAAAAGCATAAATGCAGCAAATCTGATGCATCTGAATGCAATCTGAATGTTTTGTAAGGCAGCCATGGGGATCCCATCTCTGGGGTTTGCAGATGAGTACGCTCTATGTAGCAGTTCACAAGGGGTGGTCTGAAGTTCCCATAGATTCAGGAAATCCCTGGTTGGATCTTTCTATGACACTTTTCAGATGAAGTGCCAATAAAGCATAAAATTAGAAGATTTAATTCCTAGGCATTTAGAAAATTAATGCTTTATCAACAAAGCTTAAAATGTGGTTAACTTAGTAGAAGAGAAGCCTTGGGATATCCGTATTGAAGACATTAACTCCCTTAATGAAGAAGTCTGTCTAAACCATTAAATGTAGCAACCCTTCTGTCTGGGAAGCACTGGCCGCTGTTGGTACATATTGAAAGAATGCTCCTTGTATTTACAGAGACCTTTTAACTGCAGGATCTTAATGCACTTTTACAAACTGCACCTATGCGCTAGGAGGCAACTACTTTGCTAGTAGCAGTATTGTAGAGAATAGTATACCCACTACTTTATGTACTCCCTATAGACTTGAATGCAAATTACTTCAGAGCATCTTAGATCATTTGTCTAGAACTTGACTATTGGGATCATGGTGCTCCTCAGTTAGCATAAGCCACTGCTGTTGCCTCAATTGAACTTGCAATTCCAGAGTTTGGGAGAAGATTCAGAGTTTAGGATCTGTGTAATTTGGGGATTAGACAAGGTTTAGGCTCCCAAATTACATGGAGGACTATAAACAAGCTCCAAAATCAGCATTGCCTTCCACTTTGACATTTAAGGTTTGAGTGCTTGCGTGTGCTTACAAATGTACAAATAAGAGAGAGAACAGCTAGGGTCCTTTGCAAATACGTATGAAATAAACACTTCAAAGTACCAGAAGCATCGGCTAAATTCCCCATATATGCATGTGCCTACTTGGTGTCTTCAGCAGCAAGCGTGGGTGAGTGGAAGAGAATTTGCTTCCACCTTTAGTACCATAGCCCATTGGTCAGAGCATGTGCTCAGAAAGCAGGAAGCCTGCTTTAAATTTACCTGGACCTCTAGGGAATAAGAATGGGGGAATATGTACATGGAAAAACGCTCCAAGTACCAGTGAGGAAGAAGGGAGTGGGTGAGATAAAGTATATGCATGCATGGCCTTGCAGCTTATTGTTTAAAGCATTCTTAATTCATAGTCAGGAAAATCTCTCTTCCAAAGTCGTCTTCTGTGTTTTATTTGATGAATGTTTACTGCAAAATACATGTCAAATTTAATGTTTCCCAAGGACTGCAGATGTTCTTGAATCAGAAATAAACACTTATCTATGCAGGATGAACCTGCTGCCTTGCTACCAAAGCACAATCAAATCTGTAGGATTCATTGTATTGGAACCAGAACTTTAAGCAAATGAATGTAATTTATATATTCCAGGCTAGAAATTAGTTAATGGAAATCTTGGGAAGAAAGAGAGGTAAAATAAATTGTGCTCTGTAAATAACAACAGGGAACTGTAGACTTCAGCAAGAGTTGATAGCAGACTTTCTGGTGAGCTGTAATCAATGCCAGATGCACATATTGTAGCTTTAAAGGATTCGGTATGAATTGGAAGAAATGAACATGTATTAACTAGGTTTGTGACCTACACAGTACATGATTTTGGAGGTGTTTAGAAAGGATTTGGAGCAGACAGGAGTACAGTCCAATGCATAGTCTTGTGCCAACTCTACCCAGCCTGGAAAGGTATCTGTCATTCCTGTGTATTGTAGCCAATAATTTTCACCATGTAGTCTGCTAGAATCACTGCAATGCAGTGAGATGGTTTCCAAGATGAGCTTTGGCAAGCCTATTTCAACTGGCTGCATTGCTAGAGGGGTATCAGTTTTTGTGACACTTCTCATGTAGATGCATTTTGTCTGTTCTGTTCTTTGAAAGATGTGTGACAGTAATTTTGAACGTGAAAACCGTGTATTTGTGTCCTTGCTGATACGAAAAAGCACTCGGCTCTGAGGACTTCCTGGGTTGGATTGCCAGGGCTTTCCATTGGTTTTCCCATTTTCTTTCGTGTGTCCAAAATATTCTTGTAAAGCTGCCTCTGGGACGAGAGGTTTCTAGTTAGGTTGCAGGCAGAGTACATGCTGAAGAACACCTTTCTATTGATCCTTGGGCTCTCCTATATTAGCGTGCAAACTGTAATTATTATTGTAATCTGAATATCATTAGAGAACAGCTTAGTGTTTAAACCAACAATTCTGACTTGCAGTTGGTAAAAGGAGAGAAAAATAATTAGTTATGAATGTTGGTATGCAAAAGAGTGCAACCCATGTTCCCAAACCAATAACTTCATTAGAATATTTAACTGTCAATTCCATGATGCTCCAGTACTTGTTCGTTGGTTTGTTGGTTGATATGGAGACTACTGTTCCCACTTGTAGTCTGTTGTTTGTTTTCTGATAAATCAAAAGAAGCTGAACTGCACACATTGTAATACATAAAACTGAACTGGAGGCATTTGCATTTTTTCCTTAGATGGTATAATCTGCATTCAAGACAAAGTCAACTTCCAGTGAAATCAAAGATATCAGTAAGGTCTATGAATAGGATAGTTTCAGTGGCAAAGATTTTCTCGTTTCCCCAATCACAAAGAGTTAACCACAGGTGCCTCTTCAGCTATACGTGTATTCATGCACACACAGCAAAAGCTGAGCTCTGAGAGAACTTGTGGGCTTTCTGAATGTTTAGCTCTAACTTCAAAGAAATGCTATAGAAAGGATAGTGTTCCCCTTCTACCTGAAGAATGGCAACTACTCTGTTCTTGCAGTCTTGATATCCACTATGTACAACACAGTCTATATAGGTGAGAGTGATTCAGTTTTCCACAGCAATTCTGGGGATGAGCTGGGCAGCTTGGTGACACAAGGCAGTGTTCTTGTCCCCCCCTGTGCTGTTTCCCTGTGTTCAGCTGTTGGTTATACCAGATTGGTGGTTTTCCAAATATTGCCCCTAACACAGCTGAGGAGCAGAAGTAAAGAACAAATGCTACAGCTGTTGTCCAAGGCTGGCTGGCTGTATCTGTCAGCGTTTGCCTGGGGTTTTCTTCTGCTAGTGACCAGCCAGCACATTATGCACATCACAGAGAGGGATCCCATCTGAGGGGCCTGAGGTTATCCCAATTTCTGCCTTGTGCAAAATTGGACTAGCAGGGGCTCAATTGCTTAGCGCACAAAGGGAAGTGGTCCATTGATCCATTTCTCATTTCTCCTTCTCGTCCTGAAGGACTGAGATAATGTATGCCAATATTTTCAGCAAGGATATTTCTTAGAAGACATAGCAGTGACTGGGCTCACTTTGAGTGGGGATTCATGGATTTATTAGTGGTTTAGAGGTAATGAAGAGTGAAATCGGAGTGGCTTTCTGAAGAGGCAATAGAAATGACAATGAGTGAAGAGGCAAAACGCAAGAGCTGAAGGAATGGGATCCTTCACAGAAAATGAAGAAATGGGACAAGTGAAAAGGCATGAGAGCAGGTATCAGGGAAGAAGTGCTCAGCCTCACCATGGAGTTCAGTGTCAACCCTATATTGGGCATAAATTACTAAATGTGTAAAAGTACAAATAACCAGCCAGTAATTTGCTTCAGTAAATCTGTAGAAATAAAGTGGAAAAAGTATCTAACTTTAGAGATATGAGTTGAGAAGTCTTGAATTAGTTTTTCCCTCCTCACGGCAATGCACAGCCCATGAACTGCTGCACAGGGTAAGCTAAAACTTCCCTTACATCACAGACCTGCCTGCTGCCTTTTGTGATAAAATTCTGCCTTCGGTCTCTCCCTATCCCTATTAAACGTATGTAAAGAAGAAATCCTTTTCTAAGAAACTGGGAATTATTCTGGCCTAAAATATGAAATTTCAGACTCCTGTTTTATACAGAGTAAATAGCATCAATTATATATAATATTTACTGATGATTATTATAAATTACTGCAGCTAAGAGCTGTGAATCCCATTACAAATGAAGTTTTGGAAAGAGCAGACTGTCATGCAATATGTATTAAATTTATAGCATGGCTGCTCGGTTCAATAAGGTACAGATTATGAATTAAATGTCAATAATGGGATTATAAGCATTCAGTTACAGGGTTCTTTTTCTAATTATCTGCAATCTGTCATCCAGAAAGTCTATGATAACTTGTCTGAGCAAAACAGTTATGTATCTGCTGCTCAGCACAGAAAGAAAGCTGACCCTCCCCTTTCATTTTGATCTGTTATGACTTGCCTGTTCCTGTTCCTTTTCCACAAACTGTAGGGGGAAAAAATCTTTTGAGATATGTAGACCTGATCTTACCTTTTGTATGAAAATAGCTCTCTTGGAGATATTGTACCTGGAAGTAGGCTGAAATAGACTGTCCCTATTGCCAAGGGGAAGGGAAATGAGATCTGCATTATGTTTCCAGTTCTTCCACTGACTATTTGAGTCTTATTTTTTCTTGATGCATCTATAAAATGGGCACACTACTAGCTGAAAGGACTGAGCAATTTTAATTATGACTTTGAGAAACACTATAATATTTAGTACTTCTCCTTAGTTCATCACATGGAGGAACCATCTCTGGGGATCAAAGAAGAAAAAGGCAAGCACTGGAGATGGAAAAAAGGATGGTGGTCATCTTACGTCTAGGGACTTATTTTGGGGGTCTCAAGGAGCACTGAGGGATGAAGGCAAACAGCTGATAAAAAAAAAATCATTTGTCCAAATAAACTCTCAGATAAAGCATAAATGTCAAAGAGGATGAGAAGAGAAAGTTTAGTGTCAGGAATAATTTTTGTCACTGTATGTTGCAGCCTTAGATGTTAGACATGGGCCAGTTGCTAACCTCTTGGTTGGTAGTGGAAGAATCCAACTATTTTCCCAAGCTTTTTCTTAGGAAACAGACTGAGTGATGGTGACTGGGTTCAAAAGGTGGGATTCTTTTCTGGGAAGGGTTAAGGTCAGGGTTCTGGGAAGGTTTTTTATTGTGATCATCGGATTAGCTGGAATTTTGTGTGTAGTTTTTAAATGATCTGTATATTTTCCATAGATCTTTGGAGAGGCACATTTAAAATCTAAAGAAATAAATAGAATAAATAATAGAATATATGCTAAGTTCTTCAACTAGAATTTTTTTTGAGAAGTCACCTAACCTATTTTGGTCTGGAAACAGTGATTAAAGGTTAAACTCTCTTGTAATATTACTCCTGGGTTTGTTTGGATATTTTTAAGATACTCATTCCTATGGCATCTGTGTTATAGCTCTCTTGTGCCTATATGGCTTGTGACTGAAATTTTGGGGTGATAGTTAATTTTTTTTTTTATTGGCATTCCTATTTGTTCTGCTGCTATTGGCTATTTACCAACAGCTATTTGTCCACTTCGAAACATGTCATTTTGATCCCATTGATCCATTCCTTTGTGTTTGTCCCCTGTGTCACCTCTGTGATACGGGTGCATTCATCAGTTTTGTGTCATGTGGAACCCATGACGTTGCTTCCTTGTAGATAAGATTTGCCGTGTTAGACTTCTGAATCCGATACTGAGGTACTCAGATGCCAAGGCTGTGTGTACAGCACTGGGACTCAAATAGAACAAAGTAAGCCCTTCTTGATGGCAGTTACAAATGCTCATGAATTTTGTCTTTTGATTTATTTTCCCCACTGCTTCTCAAAGACTTTCAGGTGCTGTCAGTGATATATTTTGCCCAGTTAAACACACATTTTATCTGATATGCGTTCTTCCTAATTAACTTATGACAGTGTCTTTGCCATGCTTCAGAACTGCTGCTGCAAATGCAAGCAGACATCATGCCGAGCTTCACAAAATTAGGTTTTAACTAGAACACTGAGTGAAAGCATCCTTAGTTGTGTGTCTGAGGTACCCTTGCTTGAGGTACTGTGACACTTTCAAAGAGGGTAATTTAGGTGAACAGTTGCCTGTGACAACTCTGGACAGAACTGAATCATTCCTGTGGTGGAGATAGGGGTCACTCAGGTGCTGTTCATCCCTGGTCGTGATGCACACATCTGTGCTTAAGCCTGTTACTGGTGAAGGAGAGACAGAAACTCAGCACAAGCTTTTCCTGAATAAGCTGCCTTGGAAAAGCATTTGTGTGCTGTTGGTTTGGTGGTTTTTTTTGTATGTGTTTCATTGTTTGGTTGCTTTTTTTTCCAAAGGCTAATGCACATTTTTCCTTGTCTAAGTCTGTCACGTTACAAAATTCCAAGGGCAAACAACTGTATATGCTTTCCTTCTATTTCTCCATTCACTTTTGACAAACCAGTGTGATGTCTGTCATCTGAGTGCTATATTTTTTTCTTCTCTAAAGATTACCTCGTTTTTTAGAAGACTCAGTAAAGACTAGCATGGCAATATTTGAGAGAGATGAAAGGCTAATAAATAACATAACATAATTTGCCTACTAAGTAAAATCCACAACAAAATCACCAATAGGCCTGTTATGAAAGCTTGCTTAAAAAAAGGTCAGATTTTTTTTAAAACATGGTCCTTTTTTTTTGCACCTGTAACTTACTGGCACAGCTGATGTCATTTAGGCTCTGATTCAGCAAAGCACTTAACTGTGCTACTTAGTCCTGTTGACTTTAATGGGAAGTAATTACATGTTCCAACAAAGCACATACAGAAGTGCTTGGCTGAATCAAGGTTTTAGATGACATAATGAGAACCTGATTGGGAGGGAGGGGGGAGGCTGAATTAATGCCGTGCTCAAAATCAAGGCCATACTCTCTGAAAGTATACGGTAGGAACTCATTTGTGGCAGTGCTCTCCTGATGTTCTGGCATGCATTGATCTCATTGCTATACAAAAATCAAGAAAATAAAATTCTAATGACTGTATCCATGCTATCTCACACAGAGTCCACATATTGTCACACACTGTGACCACTGCATAGATATTTAACTCCAAATGATACTGATTCTTTTATCCATTAGCATTTCTCCTCCTTTTCAATATTCCATGTCTCTTGCGTTATGTTTCATTTTCAAGCAAGGATGGTATTTCTGTCTTGTACTTGGATGGACTGCCATTTTGATTGTATTTGTCAGTGCTGCTGTTGATGTGAGCTGTATTAAAATAGCAATTTGAAGTAACTCTAGCACCAGACAGTCACCACTCATTAACATCATCTCCAGCAAAATCTTACAACAGAGCTGTCAGGCTACCTGCTCTACAGTCCTCACATTATAGCATGGTACAGACTCTCCACATAGTGCCACTGCAGCTTTCAGTCACTCCTGGTACGTTACACTGAGTCTGATTTCATCTCCTTGGGAAGATTTTATTACTGAGCATGGAGCAAATCTTCCTCACTTTATATCCCTACTGACATTCATGGTCCTACACACATAACAGATTTGGCTGAAGGGATGTACTGGTAGAAGTATTGCTTTTCCTTAAATTCTCGGGGAGAGATATTGCTCAAGATGCTGTGGCTGAATTTGGACAGTATTTTTAATATTTTTAATACAACAAGATATACTGCTGATAAACCAACAAAGAAAAATTATTTCTTTCTTTGGTGTGTGTCTGTGTGTGTAGATGATGCAGCATACTGTGAGCGAATTCCAAGCTGACTAATTCTTCCATAGTGGATTTAAACAGGCTGTTGGGGTTAATGGGATTGCTGAGGGTCTTGATTTCTGAGAAATGCTGCCAAAATTCAGTGGAAGAGTTCAGTCCAATCCCCATCCATCTGTTTATTGGTGAGGACCTGAGTGGCCAGATAGAAGCAGGAGTTGCTGTCTGCACTTATTTATGTGGCTTTGGAATTACAAAATATTTTTCAGGGGGGTCTCCCTTCATCCTGCTAGGTAGCCACTTGTCTTCCTACAAGCCTTGCAAAAAAATCTGGGCTGCCAAAAGAGAAAACCAGGTCACAGCCTGGTCCCTGCCTTCCCAGAACTTCAGCACAGAAACAATTTGTGTTGCCCTCCCTGGCCAGCACCCAGTGAGAACAGCCCTGCCCATCACCAGTGGCTGCTGGTCCCACCCCTGTCGTCCCCCTGGGGGGAGCTGCGCGGGGGCTGCTGCTGGCACACAGATGATGGGTACAGCAGAGGAGCAGGAGGTGTTTGAAGCTGTCATGCCTTCCTGTAAGGTGTGTTAGTGCAGATGGAGCTTGGCCCAGTAAAGGAACCTGCTTGCGTAGTGTGGCATCCCCAGACCTGCTGGCTGCTCCCAGGGAGAGTGGCAGAGCCTGGCCCTTTCTTTGCCTCTTCTGTCAATCCATTGACCTTCTAATGCCCTGCGTGCTTTCTTGTAGTCCTTTATAACATGTTTTGAAGCCTCTCAGTACTAATTTGTAGGTGTAGTTATGGACCCATTTGCCATTGGTAACTTAGAAGAAAGCTTAAGAAGGGAGGGTTCTGGTAGGTCTGATATCTCAGAAAATTTTATTTCACAAGTTTGAAATCCCTGTTCTGTCAGTGTATCAAGAACACCTTGATTTCACTGTAACCAGGACGGTTACAGCACTGTGCTCATTTAATCTTAGATGAAACTTCCTTCTGGCTCAGCTGCAGCAGGGTGCAGTCTCCTCACCTACTGAGTGCTGGAGTGGAGCTTGACAGGTGCTTTCCTTAATTTGAAAGGTTGAAATGTGGGATTTATTGATTTTTTTAATTGGTGGAATGGAAAAAACCAACCCTCTGCTTTATTATTTTTTTAAAGGATAAAACATCTTGGGAGAAAGTAATAACTAATTTTAAAATTATAGTTTTAACAGTTCTCCGCTGGTTTCCAGGGAATCTGGGATTTGGCTGCCTTTCATACACAGCCTCTAGGGCTGAGCTGTGTCCTGCTCTACTCAGCCAGACTGGGATTTGCAGAAGCTGTGCGCAACTTCCTGAAGACAGGGAGAAATCTTAGGAGAGAGAAAATGACAAAGAGATGTAAGAGAGAAAACATAAATCCCAGTGACATTGAAATAATGACTTTATCAGCATATTCAGACAATCACATAAGGCCATCTGTGCTGGGCTATACATCCTTAGGCAATGTATGCATGATGGGGAAACACAAGGAATGGGCACAGGGTGTTTGTGCCCTTGTGCAGCTATGGTCTGTTTTCTATTCTCTCTTCAACATAAAGTTACTGAATTCTTGTATCACTGCCAACAAGACAGTGAGCTAACAGCTGTGCAAGTTTTTTTGCTTCATTCCACCAGAAAATATTTTCTTTAAGGAAGGGTCCTGTGTGAAGCTTCTGTATGATGCTCAAGATAATGCCGACACTGCTGGTTTGCTAAATGGGCAACGGTGTGTGGTTCTTTTTTTTCTTCCCTAGGAGCTATGGCTGTGTGTACACTAACAGCACTGAGGGCTCACTGTGGACATAAACTTCTAGAAACGTGTTAGCCAAGGCTGGTGACTCTTAATCATATTTTTAAAGCTTTTAAATTCAGTATATTCAGCTAAATTCAGTATATCCTAGATACGGACACATGAAAATAAATGAAGTTACATGTTAGCAAGCATATGTAAACTATCATTCTTTGTGATTTCATAAGTCATGTTTATGAAATTACTGTTGCTTTTTGATAATTGGTATAAAGTTTTAATCCTGGTCTTGGAGATCACTTGCTGTGGTGCATTAGAGCTTTGGGTCTTTCCTTTTTATCAGAGACTATTGCCTCTCCATTGCAATAGATCAAAATGAGAGGACAGGCAGCTGGTGCCCTTCCCTGACTGCTCTGGCTGACATTCCTGAAAGTTGAATTAGGGACAGTGTTATTTACTCTATCTTTTGCTGGACTGGGAGAATAAATTCCAGCGTCCCTACCATGTGTGTTGTCTTTACACTTTGGAAAAAGAGGCTGAATTCCTTCTGAGGCAGATTCTTTACCATTGATGGGAAATTAATGATGTCAAAATATTGCTTATCAGAATTAACTAAAATGATCAAAGCCTGATTGTTGTTTACTCCCTAATTCATAGTTTTCTGTGAGCCCCTGGATGGTTATAAGCAAGTCATTTCTTTTTACTTCCAGAGACCATTTTACAAGGGAGAAATGGTATCAAACTCCATTGCAAAGTACTCTGTGACCTATTAATACAAAGTACCATTTCAGGATCCATTTTTTCCTTACAAGATTGTGTCTGAACCAACTAAGTGAGGAATAAATGAAAGGCAAGCTCTATCCTTGTATGCCATTGTTTTTTCCAGTAATTTAGAACCAAAACCCTTTAATGCCAAATGACAAAATCTGGCCCTTGCTGTATTTAACCCATTCTGACATGCAAAATTCCCACTTAGTTAAAAGAATATATGGAGTATGACAAGGTCTGATGTTTTTTAAAATGCTCATGTAAGAACTGAGCCTGCTCTAGTCAGCAGGAGCAGGAACACAGTTACAAACAAGGCAAAAATAAGCCACAGCTAAATGTGTTGCAAAAAGGCCTGGTCTCTACACTCTCTTAAGCAGTCTATTTTAGAATGGCTGTTGGCATCATCAGGAGGGCACAGCACAGGAGACTTATATGGTTAAATTTTATAGTAGTCTAATAATGAAAAAAGCATGTGTAAGACCTCTTGGCAAACAGCCCATAGTCGTGGCAGTATTCCTACAAGTGGAGCTGCAAGAGAAGAGAGAGAGACGGAGAGAGATAATTAATGGGGACGTGGTTTATTTGCCAGGAGAGATTATTCTTATGCTGGGAGCAAAGGGTATGTGCCTGAGAAAAATGTAGAGAAAATAGAGTTGTTTTGTGGTGCCCTAAAATACAGTTTAATGAAAATGAGAAAATAATGGGAGGAAAGTCACTTCTATAGTCTCTGGCCAGGTGCCCAAATATGGGTAGAGATGCACTGGCCCTGGGCTGTGCTTCCAACACAACTTGCAGAAAACTAATTGTTCTTACACACATTGGCTCTATTTTCAGACACATGCTATTTGAAACCATGTTTTCTTTTTTGCTCTTTGCTCCCAGCTGGTCCAGAATTTTCACCTCAGAATGGTATTTCTTGATTTTTTTTCTCTTTGTGGAGCCCTATCTGTTGTTTTCCATTCTCATTGGGGTGACAGGAGGATCTGATGCAGCTTGAAGGTACCTGGAGTTATCTCAGATTTTCTAAACCTCAGGCAAACCTATTTGCAGCTCGGACAAGCCCTGCCAGAGATCCAGCTCTCAGTTGGATTGTAAGCTACCAAATCATGCCAAGCCTCATTTTATTTCTTTGTAGCTTGAAAATGTTTGCTTCCTCTATCCAGTGCATTAAATTCAGGAACCCCTGATGACCACCTCTTCTGTTTTCTTACTCTTTCAGTTCTCTCTGCTGGACATTTGCACAAAGGTGGAGGAAGAGACTCTAAGATAAGGTAAATTAGTGGCATCAGAGGGACCATATTTATTTACTGTATTAGCAGGTCAAGGCCATACATCCAGGTGAGGTTTTTATTGGGGTTTTTTTTGTTGTTACTGGGGTTTTTTTTCTCTTTCCATAATTAAAATTATACTGTACAAGTGAATGATTGAATAAATTAGTATATTTGGGGGATGTAAAGTAATAAAGACTCCTCCATCTCAAGCAAAATAGATCTCAGAAACAGGAGAATGATTTTTTGATTGTGAAATTCAGTTGCATTCCTTTAGGATTACACCGGTGTCCCTGAAAGCGGAACAGGGTCCCCTGACTGTCACATGTACACGTGTCTTCAGTTGGGCTTTGTATTTTGGTCAGTTGAAATTTTCCTCTACCCTATGCTATGCACTGAGGGCTTTTTTGAATGATGGGTCAATACTAAACTTAGAGGAAATTGGTGAAATAATTCCAATTTATACGTCTTCAGTGCTGAAATCTAGGTACTGGGTACAGGACTTGCCGAGACTGACAGTGTCCATGTACCCAGTAGGGGCTATGATACGCTTCATGAGTCACTTTTTGGAATCCTGAAGGGGTGATATTAATAGATATTGTTCAATTAGATCTCCATTCCCCCTTTCTCCCCACACTATGTGTAGTCATTAACCAAGAATTTGGTCAGTGAAAGTGGTCTTCCTTACTTTTCTATGTTCATCAAGCAAGCTATTTCAGTTGATTACTGGGTTTTCCTCTTTTCCAAAGAATATGCCTGTTGTCTGCAATCAAGTTTATGTTAAGACATTTCAGTTCATTAAAGTTGGAGATAGAGTTTTGCACTTAGGTTTTCTCTGCTACATGGCTAAATGTACTTTGATATCAAGGTTTTGAAGAGATTTATATCTGAGACTTTGAATTCACCTATTTTATAGCTTCTTTGGATGTATTCAATATAAAAATTACTCATCCTTTTTCTTTAGCCATGGAGAAATCCCTCCTAATGTTATTAACTAAATGATATCACTTTAATTGTTATTGGTTCAAGGAGAAATAACCGAAAATATTGTCTAATCCATTGATAAATGTAGTAAGTAAATTCTGCTTGTTGTTTTTCTTGCTTCGGCTTCTACTCAAAACTGCCTTCATTTTTTATAAACTTCATAAAGAAAAGATAGGTAAATTTGATGCAAATGCAAAAAAGGAAATAAAGTATCAAAAGTATAGCAAAGAATTGTGTCAAAAACATCCAGTTAGATAGTTTTGGTTTGTGTGTGGTGAACTGTGCTGTTTTCAAAGAAGTAAGCTCTGCAAACAGCAGTGTCACAGAAGGCCCATCTGTATTAGCTCACACTTCTCCTTGCTGCTCCCCCATGTGGAAATTCCATGATGGGCAAAGTATTAAATACATTCTAAAGTAGTCTTAATGTACGCAGTTAACTGTTTTATACCATCAAAAGTGACATGTGCAAAATCTGTTTGGTTATCTAACGAATCTGACTACCATCAGAGGGTTGTCTCCTTGAGATTTGATCTTGATTCTCCAGAAGGGTATCTGGCACCATTTCCTCTGGGATGTGGTCTGGCTGGAAACTATTAAGGCAGCAAGCTACTTCTTAGTGCAGCTGAAGAGGAGTAAATAACTGATTTTACAGAGTATATAGAGATATTCTAATTTTTTAATTTCTCCTAACTGAGATACGTGTCCCCATGTCTGTGAATCACTTCTCAGAGGAAGCTTTCCTGTTTTTTCATGTGCATTTATTTGTAAGAGCTTTGTGTTAGTTCTCTAAAGGAGTCAATAGATAGTGCTCTAGGTTCAGTCTGATCCCAAAAAAGGTATTCAAGGAAACAAGATCAGAAGGCTAATGGATGACATCCAAGAACCAAGTAACTGTGGGCTGAGAAAGCCTTATTTAAGGCAATTTATGTGATATATACTAGGAACACAGCTTGACCCAAAAGGGACTTTATCAAGATATCTGGAACTTTGACTTTAAAAACTGTTACAGCAGACTTCAGCTTAGCTGTGGAGCCATTCTCACTTTATTCTATTTCTGTACATGTTAACAGAGATGTGGAAAGGTTGTTTGGTATTGCCACTGTTTTTGTTTAGGTTTTTTTCATGGTTTTCTGCTTTGTGCCATGTCAACCTGCTGTTCAAAATTGTCAACTTAGGTTTTGATCTGATGTAGTTATACCAAAGAGCAATCTGCACAAGACCAAAATTTCTTTTTATATCCTCTAGCTGGGTCATTATGCCTGCTTGTTCTAGTTGTCCCTCTGAGGGCTTACAGTTTACCATACCTTATCTTTTTGTTTGTGTATTCAAGATGATTGAAAAAGAATATGTGGTCTAGAGAGATCTGGGTTAGATGCTTGTGTGAAGTCATTCAGTCTCTCTGAATGTCACTCTTAACTATAAACTTGAATTACAATACTTCCCTAACCTAAAAGTAAAATAAAATTCACAAGTACATACAGTCTGTACCAGCATTAAGGTAATGAAGGACATAAATGCTTCGATGGATAGATGCAAATTGAACAAGAACATTTACTTCTGACTTGTTTTATATTTGTTTAATTAAAAGTCCAAAGGAACCTCAAAGTCTATGAGGCAGTAAGTGGCCCTCTTGCTGATTCTATTGTCAAAATCACTGGGATCCTTTCAGCCTGCCTGCTGAATAAACAGATACAGAGATTAAAATACTCTCTCCTGAGAGCTTTTTTTTTTTCTTGAAGGTTCTGCCTCTTTACTGCATTCTGGTAATGTCTCTGAAGCATCGCTGAGCTGAGCACTGCACTTTGTTATCCTCAGTAGAGATTCTCTAAGAAATAAGACTTAGGTGATTTGTGATAATTGATCAATTGCTTTCTGTTTGTGCACCCATCAATGAAAAAATAGGAGCCTATTTTCTGTACTTTGATATTTGATAGTCATTGTACTGGACACTTCTTGGAGAGCTGATTTAATAAGGCATGTTAAGCAGTCACATTCTAGCATATGAGTCATTTGAATTCCTACTGTACATCAGCTTGCTATCTTAGGTAAATGCTAACCATATGTTTGGCAAACGTCGTTAATTTTTGGAGATATTTGAATGGCAAAGTGAATAATGAATTGTCTCTTTCTGAGCTTGCTGCTTGCTTTTCTTTGGTATGTTCTCCCAATTTGGCTCATGCATTTTGTGAGACATCTTTGTTCCCATGTTAACATTGTCATAGCTACTACTGTTATTATTTGAACTGGAGGCCACAGCTGAGATCATCGTGGTACTTGGCGCTGTACTCATGACAGTAAATGTCAGCCAGTCTTTAGTTCATTGAAGGCAGAAGTTATACTGGAAAAGATGAGAGGAAATAATGTATGTTTTACTAATAGAGTTGAAACTGAAGCAAAGAGGATAAAATGATGCAGAAGGTCTGTATTTTCTCGGTTGCCTCACGTAATCAAAAAAATGGCCAACCAGCAGGGCCCTTCATATTTAAGCATGTTTCATTGACCTAGTGTTATGAATAGAAAACACAGATCCTTGGGCATAGCTTTCTAATGGCTTTCCGAAGGAGGCTTTTCATTGGAACGCAGAACTTCATGGCTTCATGTTCCTTTTTGTTTTGGTCAAAGCTATGAAATAGGGAGCAAGTTGAAAAGTGAAAAGAAAAAACCCACATCAAATCTCGTCTGACTCTGTTTCTGGTTTAAAATTTGTCTGTTTGCAGGGAGAAATTAAAGTCCAATTGGAGCTCCAAACTGTTTCTGTATTCAGTGCTTTAAAGATAAAAGATGCTGATTTGAAATGATGTCTAATTAAACCTTAACTGCTTTGCTGACACCTGCTTTCTAGGTGCAGTTCTATGGCTTGTGATAAATTTTTCGTCTGATGCATTTTTGTATCTTTTTGTGTGTGTTTGTGCTAGGCGTAGTCTTTAAGCAAGCAGTAGAAAGTAATTTGTAACTCTGAAAGGCTAAAGGATGCCATAACAGCTAACCCGTAGGACCAGAGGCAGGTAAATGAGAAATCTACCTGTCTGAAGAAAGAAAACATACAAGGGAAATGGGTAAAAAAGCTGAAAACGAGACAGTAAAACGACAAAGATACTTTCATGTGATGAAAGAAACTGCAAAACTAAATAAAATAATGAGGTCAGGCAGGAATTACAAAGTCTGAAAATGGATCAGAATACTAGGGGTAAGTCAGCTGAACCAAAATGATGGCTGAATTAATATATGTGTCTTCCTCTCCTGACATCTTCAGTACAAAGTACTTGAAAGAATGATAAGATTTAAAGGGTGAAAGTGAGTGCTTCCAGGCCATGTACTCATCATATACATTGGCTGAAATGAGGCAATTAAAAAAAAGTGTCTGTACATCTATATCTAATAAAACTATCTTGACAACCTTTTCCTGGACCATAAGGCAGAGAATGAAGCATGCCAGTTGGTTCTGATAAAGCATTCTAAAGCTGAGAAAGGAAGACAATCATTATTAATTCCGTATTCTGGAATCACTGCTTTCTTTCCTAGTGACTGGAATTAGATTGATATTATCTTTTATGTGTTCTGTAGCTGGGGAATAATGGTAGATAAGGGTGAAACATATGTTGATAGATATCTTTAATTCCACTGACTTTTAAAAATTTGTGTATTTATTTTAGAGTGAAAACCTGGTCTTGAGAGAGTGGCAGTATCAGTTTGATGTCTTACTATGTGAAACACTTGCAGGATAACTTGCAGCTTGGAAAACCATCAGTAAGCAGCTCTAAGTTGTAACAAATAAAAGGGGAATGATTTATGAACAAACTCATAGTAAGAGTTCTTTTATTAGTGGGACAATAACTAGAGATATTTGAAGTGCAATTAGACAGACTTCAGTATTGGGAGCCTCTGTGGGGAAGTCTGCAGTGGCAGTTCTGTTCTGTCACAATCCTGATTCTGCCCATCGTCTGATGGGAATAGGAGAGAATGAGAGACGTGGTCCTTCTCACCTTCTGGATATCTCTGAGTTTTCCTCCTGTAGAGACTTAAATTTGTCACAGACCTCACCCGATACAGGATAAAACTCTTCTGACTTAGCAACTTAAAAGGAAGTCTTCAAATCAGTTCATGCTCTCCATTAAGCTAATAGGTACAGTCTGTAGTAAATCAAACTTTGTAAAATAGTTAAGCTACTTCTGCTCCAAGTAAATGAATAGAAGACAAAGAAAATATTTTTATAGGCAGATGTATTGGGAAGACACCTAGGTGCTGTCATGGTAAGAGTCATATCTATCCAGACTAAATAGGGGATGACAGTAACAGGAGGAAGAACTTCTGTTTAGGTGAAGTTAGCTCTGCGTGATCCATGGGCAAGCTTTCCAGTTTAGAGACTGCCAAGTACAGAGGTTCCTTCACAGGACCTACGGCCCTGCTCAGGTCAAGTTTGATCAAGTGTTTGCAGAAACAGCTCCTCTCCAGACAAATATAGCCATGGTCACATACGGTCCTCTCTTGAGCTCTGAGCCCCTCTGCAGCATAGATAGCTGGAGTTCTCAATCTGGCTCTGCAACAGCTCTCTTAGGTTTGAAAATTACAGCATTTGTTCAAACTTCTTAATTTTGTGAAATTGCTACCTCCACCAGTTATATGAGCATTTAAGGAACCAGTTTCTTTAGAGACCTTTGGGACTGGCTTTTCCAGTTTACCTACTACGTATACTCCCAGGGTGTAGTGCCATGTTCCAAACAAGGCTTATGGCTGTCTTGGCAGGGATAACTAACCCAAAGGCAGTGTGGGCTGAAGTGTGGCTCTTCTGGTTTGGAGGCTCATGCTGATGGCAACGTGGTGGTCCTATTCCACCTTTATGTACTAATGTACCTAAAGGGAGTTTGTTTTTCTTAGCATACAGTACATTTCTCGGCGTAGATATATTCCTCTGCCTAGTGTCATAAAAGTCTAATTTTACAAGGATGCTAATTACTGATTTCTTTGAAAATAAATATATACATTTGAGATTTCTTGCACTTTCACTATTATAAATGCATGCACATCTGGTGACTTAACTGATTATAGGTGGTTTTTTTATTAATTTGCTCTAGGAAAATTGGTGTGGCTTAAGTGCATCCATTTTGTTAATCAGGCTGATCAAATATGTAACGGAGAGAGCAGGTACTTTAAGGACAGTTAAAGGAACTTGATATTTTCATTATTGAAGAGGTGTATCTTGGGATCGTTACAGAATTAAACATGGGGGTATTCAATCGGAGTAGTGGGGATCTGCTTCTCTTGTAAAGACTGAGAATTTTCAGAAGTTACACAAATTCAAAAGCGGTCGTTGCGCTAAGCAATGTATGTAAAACACAAGAGAAAATATAGGATAACTGAATAATTTGCTTTTCTTCTTGGAATATAATGTGTAACCTACAAGACAAAATAGTAAAATAAAATGAAACAGTTTAAAACCTAAATCTAAGCCCATTGCTGTGACCAAATGAAAAATGATCTTGCACTGCACATGTAAACAGCATTTGTACAAAATAAAAGGATATTTAATGCCATCTAGTGGCAGCTGCAAAAAGGCGATAGCAACTCTGAAAACAAAGTCCGTTCTTTGTAACTGCAAGTCTGTGCTGTGCCTTTAATCCTTTGCCCATCACTGGCATCGATGTGGAAATCTAAATATAGCGGTATTATTTAGGAAGCTCCACAGGTTAGTTTCCTATAGGGTCTGACTGAATACACGTGGGTTTTTTTCAATACTTTTATCTTCTTGACCCCTTTTCTCCAGGCCGCTATAAACAGTAATAATGCGAAGGTCACAAGGGACCGTTCAAGCTAGGCAAACTGGCATATTTCTAGGGTTAGGATTTACATAAAATATCTGGCATCAGAAAGCCAAAGTACACAGCAATCTAAGTAGGCCATGACTTCTTTAAGCCTAACCACATTTGCTAAAGGATTGAGTCTATTACATTTGAACAATTAAACTCACAAAGTACTATATATATATATGTAATTACCCTATTCAGGAAAACATATCAATGTATTAGTCATAAAAGGTGGCATTTCCAATATCTACATGATATAAAGTTACAAGCTTATTGACAATTTATGTTCATAAATCATGTTGGTTCCTTTGGGGGGAAAAAAAAAAGAAACAAAACCCCAACCATCCAATTTTATAGGTTTTGGTGCAAATTAGGTAGTAGGTTGTCCTATAGCCAAGTGTGAAAGCTCCATATGCAAACCACCAAACACTGCCTACTGACAAACCACGTGTGTGTATGCCAGGGGAGGGATAAAGAAGAGTGAGAATCAGAATAACAATTATTGCACTTTATTATGGGCTGGTTTAGGGTCTTTTGTATGGAACTGTCTTTCTAAAGTGCCACAGCGTGGTTTCAAAAGAACATTACTCCATTATTCCCTACGAAAGAAACATAAAGTGCTCCAAACACTACACTGATGAAGTGACTGCTAATTCAAGCAACAACTTTCAAGAATGACTGCAGCCTCCTTTCTTGCTGAAACATGCCAAATTCCAATTAGTTCTAGTCTGACCAGATAGAAATCAAATTAAAAAAAAAAAACACAACTGCATGAGATTTAACCACAGATTTCAGTTGTCATTTTTAAAAGACATAGTATCTAAGTAGCTCCTAGAGCAAGATGCAAATCGGGAAATCTTTCTTTTCTGGGATTGATCTAGTCTTAGGTCTAACTGTCTGCTTTCCAGTTCTCTGTGTGAAAGTTTTAGCATAGAAGATGGTAGCAAATGAGCGTGAAAGGAATGTTTTGCTGAATGAGGTCTTTACAGACAGTGTGATGTGAACTTCCTTTGCAGTGAGAAAGGTATGAAGCAGCTGATAATGAAACTTACAGCTGGGCAACTACAAATTTTTGGATGCTTCCCCTAGGGTGGGCCAGATATTGCATGGAAGGAAAAATAAATACCCTGGTAAGTTGTAAGCCCAAGGAATTTTAAGTGTCCAGAGTGCAAAGGTACATGACTGGTCCAGTTTACTGAGTGCTTCTGGAGCTTATCATTGCTTAGAGAAACATGCAAAGTACCCACAACTTCATTGTCTTTGGCTGTAAATATGTATTACTGACATAATTAAACAGCTATGGGTCACTATTTCCCATCTCTCCCATGGGATGGCTGGTCACAGGGTGGGTAAACTCTTTGGTGAGGTTGCCCACTGCTGTCTCCTCCTTCCGCTGCAGTACCAGATATGGGTATGATGTCACTAAAGTGCGGGAGAACCTCTCACCAACATGTCTGTGCTTTAGGTCTTCTTATCCAAAGGTGGAGGAAAACCTGCCAGGGTGGGAGATGTGAGTCTGCCTCCTGTGACGACAACAGACTACCTGTTATTCATGTGACAGAGAGGTTTCTGGTTTGTTCAGCCCTTAAGTCCCTGTGTGTCTTGAACCATCAGAAGTATCCCTGCTCTGAGAAATTCACAAGTCCTAGAAGTAATGTACATACCAAACTCTGTTACTTATTTATAGGTAGAGAACAGAATTAAAAAGAAGTGATTAGTTCAAAACAGCACAGGAAATCACTATCGAGAACTGATTCTGGAATTTGAGAGCATGGGCTGAGAGCATCTCCTACACTATATCCAGTGATATAGATTTTTGTCACACATTTATGAACATTCCATCTAACAACTGTCTGCAGCAATTCACTTTTGCTCCTGCTCAATTGTAGTATTTAGCACCAGGATTTTATTCACTGTTGAAGATTAACACCACTTCACAGTTTGGGTAAATTGTGTATCTCTATGAGTTTGAGTGAGTAGGTGTGGACATAGAACATATACATCAAGTAAATATTAGAAGACAATTTTCAATGAAGTAAAAATGCTGTATGTAGCTATGCATTATAGTAGCGGGGACAAAAAGGGTTTTCAAATGATTTCAAAAGTTTACAGATCTTCATTATGTGGTATGGTGACCTCTGGGAGCAAGGACTCAATTTAATGGCCAGGATATCCCATCACTCTGATATCCTAAATTACTAGTAAAAAAACTCCCAGATTATGATGTATTGAGTACCAAGATTTCATTATATATGTCTGGAGTGGTCTGTTACTTCTGAATGGCAAACCTAACTGTCCTCTCAAAGCTTTATAGAGCAGTGCATTGTTTACTTTTTCTGCTCTGCATATTTTTTAGGGAGAAACTATTTTATGCTGTTTTAGATAGCGTAAATTTATGTTCTTGTTGCATTATGAAGGCAATTGATTCAGAGGGAGGAAATGCCAATGAAACTAGAAGGCCTTAAAAATAATCCAAGCAGCTCCTTGCTCGCTCTCTCTAGAAGCAACTCCTATAATAACATCTTACTGCTCATTGTTTTAGTGCTTTCAGTGCTAGGGTGTTTTTTTTTTTTTTCTATGGCACTAGAAATTCCCTGAGGTGCTGTTTCCTATTAATTGAAGGAGAAACTAAAGACAGCTCCATTTGGTGCCACTTACCTAGGATATGTCAGGCAATTTATTTGTTTTTCAGGCAGACAGCCCTCTTCCCCTGGATACATATCAGGGGAAACAAAACCTTTTTCTCACATACTGCAGATTGCAGGTCAGGTTTGTAGTGACAAAAAGTAATAGTGGAAAAAGAAGTTTGAACACACACCCAACCACCAAAAAAAAAAGCTGATATATGAGTGCAAAGGTAAACACCACTGTTTAACATGAAAAGTTACCTTAGGGTAACTTTTATTGACTCCAAGAGAATAACTAGCCTGCCTTGCTTTCCCTGGATCTGAACCTAAGTCAGTAGAAAGGAACATAACTGATTTACAAGTTTTTGGGTGTGATTTGAGATTAACCATATTCCCCCAAATGTGGTTGAATTATTAGGATTGAGTCAGCCATGGCTCATTTTGCATAACACATTATCTTCTTTTTCTGGTATAGATTTTTTCCTGTTAATTTCTGAAAACCTAATTCCTTTACCTTTTACCTATCAGATATGAAACCTCTCTTTATCTCCTACTTGTAATGATGAATTGTAACTCACTGAAATCAGCCCTTTTCTTCCAACTTCCAGATGCATCCTAACCTTCAGACTTATTTTCTCCTATCCAGACCTACTTTACTCCAGGAAAATTGGAGTGAGCTTAACTGAACATACGTCTGTTGGATTTAGCTGAGATGTGAGCCCTAGTAAACCATGCTGCTTAACTACCCAGAGAGTTCCTTGTGGTGTTGCCTGTGGCTGCGAGAATGACTGAAGAGATAAGAGTGCCTACAATGCAAAATACTTTTTTCTAAAATAGGAAACTGGAAAACTTCTCAACTTCCACATCCGCCTCTAATTTACACCTCTGAGCACTTGGGTAAGCAAAGTTAAAACAAGAAGGACTAATAAACTACTCGTCCCTGTGAAAGTCTGTCAGGAACTGGCTAGTTAAAAGACAAGCAACTGAAGAGTACCTGCTTTTCAAGCTAGAGACTCCTTATGTCCGCCCCTGATCCTTCTGCAGGAGATACTACTTGTATAGAAACAGACCAAGAAGCAGGTGCTTCTTGGTACTACTTTGTTACAATTAGGACCAAAAAGTTTGAGATGAATCTAAAGATCCCACACTGAAATTTGAATATAGTAAGAGCTTAGTCTTCCCAAGTTTAATTAGCTTTTTATTTGAGTCCAGCTGTCAGTAAGTTGAGCACATGTGTAACTCTAAGCAGGTTGCTGTGACACTGAGACCAGTATGAATGTTGGAGAAAGTGATGGCATAAGGCTAGGCAACAAGGTGCACCACGCAATTAAGTGCAGGTCTAATAGGAAACTGGCCTGTCAGGAATCCTGTAACTAGTGTGAGTTACAGATGCCTTTTCAGTGCAGCACATGGCTACAAGCTATAGTATGAGATGTTATAACATGAGCTGCCATAAGATGGAAACTTGTCCCTGCAGTACTAGTCATTGGAGCAAGCATTTATTCCCAGAATTCCAGTGAACTGCATGATTCTACATCTGGTTTTAATAGCCTGAGCCTCAACTGAATTGCACAGACTTGTCCTGGAAGTGCTCGAGGATGGTGCAGAAATCAAGCTGGCTGGATTCAGGGCACGGAGTTTTCTCTCTTGTAGTGCAGAAAGCCATTTGCTGCAGAACGTGGTCACTGCAGACTGGAGAGGAATGAAAAAACAGATCTGCACAGATCTGTGCATATGTAGGGCTGCAGAAGGAACATATGAGCTAAAGTAATGAGTAATTTCAATTAACGTGCTCAGATTCCTTGCAGAAAATGGAATGAGAAATGTTCATTCTCAGCCTTGGGTGCAGAAGTAGAAAAATAGCAGACACAGCAAGCCAATAGCTTCATGCATGGGCCAAAATTGTTCTTCCCTGCATCCCCAAATGGAGAAGAAATTCTTTGCAGTAAGCATATGCACTTCCAAACATTACAAGTCCAAATCAGAGTGCTTTAAAAAAATAAAATGAGATGTCTTTGACACACAGATAATATACAGGACCAACGGAGTGTAGCGTTTCATGTGATGTTTAGTCAGCTATTTTAAATCCCACATATAGGACACACAGATTATTCATCCATTTAAAAATAGTTAAACTGTTTGGGAAGCAGAATGCTGGAAGCTAGGGTGTATGTTGCCTCTCATTTTAGGTGGCTCGAAAGATTTTGCAGTTAAAGAGTTTTTTCTTCGTTACACTTCTGTGGAATAACAATGACATCCAGTGGCTGGCTACTTTAATAATACATATGTATCTGCTGCAGGTATAATAGGCAATGATAAGATTTCTCTGGGGTCTTTTCTTTGTGGTCGCTGCGAGTTCTTTCTGCCACATTTATCGGTGGGGATTTTGGGGTGTGGGGACCTGAGGGATGGAGGCTGGGTATGAGAAGTGCCCATGCTTTAATGAGGCCCTACAGTAAGAAAGTCAATTCTGCTTTACTGGTATCTAAATACCAGTTTAGCTTCAGGGAAGAACAAGATATTGTAGTTTTCCCATTCTCTCCATTCTTTAGAAGAGACTTAAATCCAGATTCCTTTCCTAATAACTGAAACCCACTGTGGCCTAGGCAGCAACTGTATTCCATTCCCCTTTCTTGTATTTGAAAGTGTTAATTTAAAATATACGTGTTTTGATTCTTGATATCATCATATTTCACCTATTTTCAGTTTTTAAAATAGTTTTTTACTGCCCCATCAATGTTCTTTAATGCCCCAAGGCATCCTTAACTTACATACCAACAAAGTGTATTTTTTTTTTAAGGATTTTTTTTATTCTGCTTAATAAGTTACCATAGCAACTACCACTCACATGGTACTTATTGCTGTGGGATTTAGTTACACTTCCTTTTAATAACAAGAACCTTAAAACAGTAGCACATCATGCGATTTGTTGCATTTAGCAGAAAATTATATATCTTTATATTTTTCTTTTAGTGAGTGGTTTGTACATTAAAAATTTTTTTTCCTCTTCTTTTTAAATAAAGTCTTCCAAGAATCTCAACAGGCTAAAGATACGGGGTGCAAAATAATTTCTCTGAGGAAAAAAAGCTTATGTGCATAATGGACAAAAGAAAATTAGATGCCTGAGGAGTAGGAACACATTTGTATAATGAACATGGGATACTTGGGCATAGATATAAGGTATGTTCTCTCCACTCACACTTGCTTCCTTTGAATTCCCTGGGGTAAAGCCATAACTCCAGTAAGGCAGAAGCTAAAAGATCATCTTTTTGTGATAGGCTGGATAGTCTTGTTTCTAAGAACAGTTCCGGAATCTGAATATGGGTGTGAGCTGAAAGACAGAAAAGTAATTTGTAATTTATTTCCAATGCATTACTTTGACTAATTAGACAATGTAAAAAGAGCAGTTTGTGCAGCCTAATAAACCATATAAGTACTTAAGATTAGGTCTACTTCAGAGCAAAAATGTGTTTGCCTATTATTAGTTCATTCCTTCTCTCATGGACTTAATATTTCTTGAGCACAGACCCTAATTAAAAAAACCCAACCAACCAAACAAAAAACCCCAAAACCAAAAAACCAAAACAAATAACTGATATAAACTTATGGTCAGAACAGTCAACTTGTGCTCATTTAACAAACATTGCTCTTCCTTCATCCAGGAGAACTAAGGATATAGCTTTTGCTTGAACAGATCTAGCTAAGTGAGATGCTGTTATACAGAGAGTGCATTTTCTTTTGCAATACGAGTGCAATTCATTGCATGTAAAATGGCATGCATAAACCACTAAAATGTAGCGGGCTGAAAATATTTACAGAAATCAAACAAAGTTGGTTTAAAATAAAAAGTAGATATTAGCTAATCTAATGTTCTGATGAGCTAGAGTATTTGTGGATCATTGCTCACGGTTCATCTTCTAACATGCATATACACTTCCTGTAACTAGGATGCTCAAACCAGTTTGCTCATTTCTGTGTAAGTATAATTTAATGTTTGTTGCATAATAACTAATTGATTTTCAATTTAAGCCCATTAAGCCATCATATTCCTCTTGCCAGCGCTTTTTTTTTTTTTTAATGATGGCTGTTACATGCCCTTCCATCACACCTTGAGTAAACAAAGCTAATCTTTTCAGCCATTCCTCTAAAAACCCTATTTGTATTGATTTCTTCTATATTCTCTCTACTGTCCTTACATTTTCCTTCAAGTGTAGTGTCCAAAACTGGGCACAGGATTCCAGCTGTGACCTCCCAGTGCTGAATAGATTTGAATAATCACCTCTTCTGTCTTGCTTCTGGCAGTCTGGCTAATCCTTCCCCAAATGACATTTTCTTTCTTGGTTTCTATTCAGTTTGTGGTCTGCTGCAGTCATCCCATTTATTTTTCTTCTGTGCGGCATTCTACATCATTCTTTACTGAATTATCTTATGGATTTCAAATCATTCCCTCAACTTATCAAGATGATTTTTAGATCTAGTCACATCCTCACAATCCCTCCTGTCAGTTCTTCCTTCAGTATTTTCTGAGTGTTATTTGCAAGGATACCTTCTAGTGGTAGAGACAGCATAGGCTGCAGTGGTGATAATGTTCTGATTGAAGCTGTTTCAACCAGCTGAGGACCTATGTGACAGTCATTTCAGTGAGACAGCGTTTCCCTGGTTTGTCGAGGTGTATCACGGAAAGCTCTTCTGTTAGAGCATGCTGACTTGAGTAAATCGGAAACTTGTGTCAGCTTAGTTTGAAACCTTTGGTAGGAAGTAAGCAGCAATCACCCAGCCTCCACTTAGCCATTGGTGGGAGTTTTGATTCTTAAAGCAGCTTTTTTCTCTTTAGCTGGCAAAAAACAAAACTTAAAAACCAAGAGTGCTGGGTTTGATTTTTTTATAATAAAAAATTTTCAAATAAACTGGAATGTATTTATGTTCATTCTTCTTTTTTTTTTTAATTTGGGAAGTGTAGAAATTTTTTAATTTCACACCTGAATTAAGTAATTTTAAAGAATGCAGAATTTCCCTGAGATGGGAATTCCAGCTCTTTACCGCTTTATTAATCAGTATTAAATGAGAACACATCCCACTAAAAATGCATTTTTATGAAATCTGCTAGTCCAGTGAAGGAAGGTGTCCCCTCATTGAAAGGAAATGTTCTTCAGATCCTTCCTTAAGGCTTAGTATTTCAGTTATATATATCAGTTATGTATATCAGTTTCTGGCTTGTAGATGTCTGAATGCTGCTTCTTTCTTTTTGAGAAATAATTATGCTTATTTATTCTCTTTCTCCTCCTCTGCTGTCCTCACGTGCCCATGCTACATTTAGCATTGACCTCTGGAGGGGAAGGTAGAAATAGTAGTTTGAGAGATGCCATAATATGGTGGAAATGACAATGATGTAACTCATCAAGACCAACTCCTTGATCCTCACAGGACTATCTAAAACTAAACCATATGACTAAGAGAGTCATCCAGACACTCCTTGAACCCCCAGAGGCTTAGTCCCATGAACGCTTCCCTGGGTAGCCTGTTCCAGTGACCAGCCACCCTTCCAGGGAAGAACCTTTTACTAATGTCTTTAGATAGAAAATCTTTACATAGAAATTCAAAAAGCTTGTTGATGGTTTTCTTTTTTAAATCAAGGTTAATTTTCACAGTCAGAACAAATAATTTCTATGGAACATTTCTGCAGTCATTTAGAAGCATTTGGAATGATTCCACTTAAATTTCAGAAAGTTATTAAACATGCAGATATAATCAGAAACAAAAGGATTTCTCAGTGATAACATGATTATTTTCTTTAAGAATGAAAATATCTTTATTTTTAATATAAAAATAATCTGGATCTGAGGATAGCTTTTATATTCAATTAAATAAGTAAATATGAAGAATAAATTAATTGAACCATTGTTCTTATTTTTGAGACAATCATTAAATGCAGGAGTCCTGTTTGCAGGAGCTTAAGGAACCCTCAATACCATTCATCTTGCTGCTTGCAGGAACATTATTTTACAGTTACATAAGCCAGGATCTCCCAGTTCCATATCCTGATCCATGGGGATTAAGGGTTACATCACCTTTCGTGTTTCCAAAAAGACTGTTTCATATGGGAACATTTGGGACACTCTCTCCTTTGGCTTTTGCTGTACCAGGAATGACTTTGTTTGCTACAGTGGGACATTATACAGCATTGTGCAGAACAGATAGAATGAGAAAGGAGCAATGTGGCATCTGTATGTGAGATTCTGTCAGATAATTCGCTGTGTTTTGTTTTCTGCTTGTGACTTTCTTATTTACTGGATTAAACAATACAGAAGTTTCAGTGATGATGAAAACATTCATTTCCTATTACAAATTTGGTACTGTGTTCTTGCTCTTGCTCTCTTCGTACTTTCTATGATTTTTTTTTTAATCCCATTACATGGTTACCATAGCAATTGTTCCTGCTCCCTTCAGCTTTCCCAGCTGCGTTTGAGAGCATTTATTTTAGAGAATGCATTCTAGTTCCCTTTAACTCTCCAGAGAGACCTAAACTAAGTTAAAATGTTGATGATTAATTTACCTTCTGTATTTCATACAAATTATATCACAATAATCTCTGAGGTGTATACATGATAGCATGAAAAATTGACTTAAATGTAGAGACATAAAGCCTCCTATAGATGTCACCGTACTCCATGCATTTAATTGAGAGCAAATATGACTTACTGTAAAGTGTGAAATTATGGGGTTTTTTTTTACTGGCAAACTATTACACAAAAGAAGGCAGTGAGAGCTTGATTCTCTTACTTGTCAAGGTGACTAGAATGTCTTACAGAGAAAACTATCTATCTTGCTAAAATCAGGATTTCACCCTTACACAAACTTACCCTTGTCGTGAATGAGGGGACCAGAACTAGGCATCCAGTAGTAGGCACATTGTTAGTATCAAAATAGCCCAAAAATTCTGAATATAGGTGATAATCTTTAGGCACATTTTAGTAGTCTTTGGCTTTGCTTTTATAGATCAAAACTCCTGAGAATTTCAGTAAGTTTTTTTGCTTGGCTTGAGGAACACAGAATCAAACCCTTTATTAATAATTAGCACTGTTCCTTTGACCTCCAGTCTAAAATCTTGTAAAAAATAGACTGTTCATTAGAGGAAGAAGAAATATATTTTGTAAATAGCATCTTTTCATCTTTGAAAAATGCAGTTTAGAGGAATGAAAAATTTTTTACATATCTTAATATTCCACAAATATATTTCAGCATAAACAGGAAGTCTTCATGCTGATATTTTCAGAATGCTTCATTGAATCTTTTAACTTTCAGATATCTTTTTTTGTTTCAAGATACACCTATTTTTAAGCTTAGGAAGAATTAAAAAGCAACAGTTAAACCCACACTTTTCACACCAAGTTCGCATTAACGTTGTAAGTCAATCTGAATTGCGTTTTTTATTTTGCTATTAGGAATAACAAGTCTCCCATCTTCGTTCAACCCAAAGAATTTTCTTTTTAATTGCTCAGGCTGGCCACCAGATTTAAATGCTATCGGTTCCATACTTCTACTGCATCAAAAGCTTGCCTCTGAGTCATCTATTTTGTCTGAAACAGTTCTCTTTGTTTTTTTTTTAAATTCAGTTTTATTCCTCTATCCAAAGACTGAAATCTTAATCATGTGGAATGTTACAAAGAACACAGTAAGAAGTTGCAGTGTGAAAACTTTCTGAAAAGTAGTCTTGCCTCCTTTTCAGGCTATTCATGGAAACTACCACAGATCTAGTCAACAATGACTTTTCCATTTGGAAATCCCCATTCAGGGAATACCCTGAATCCACTTTCAGAATGAAATACAGTATACTGTACCAAACTTCCTAGGAATCCAAGACCGTCAGAGTAGCCTTCATTTTTTTCAGTGTTCACATGCTCACTTTGGTTTGCAAAACTTACACCTAAGCTGAGCTATGCATGCAAATGGGATATTTTCTAAGGGAAAAAAGGACTGAGCTTAAGTACAAGAGTTTTCTGTGACTTCCACCATACTAAATCTCTGACTAGTTCTGGGCAAGCGCTAACAAATTTTCTTGCTTTGCATACGCAAATCTACAACTGTGTGTATTAATTAGATTCTTGTCTTGCAAACATGCTTTTAGCTTGACCATTTAAATTTGTGCCTTAATATTTTTGGGGCTCAGAGAATCAAAAAGGAATGCAACGGTCTCGGAGTGGAAGGGAGCACTGTTATTAATTATATAGATACTTATATCAACACTTCCCTCCTATATAGCCAGGTGATCAGAATTAAGGAATCAAAGCTTTCTCCTTTGCTTAAACAACACCTGGAAATTGCTACAAGCTGCTATCATGTCTTGAACATAGCTGCTGTACTGATTTTCCATCTCTGCTGTGAAAAGAGAGCCTTTTTCCTGCGGAGCTGGTAGTGTACCGCCGTTGCATATGCCCATAACCTTTCCCTGAACCCAAGCCCTCTGCAGCAGGTTGCAGAGGCCCAGAGCGGCCAGGTGACATACAGTGCCATCTGCACTGCTATACTGGTCATCTGGCCAGAGCTCTGACCTTTCTGAACATGATACAGCGAAATCTAACTCCTGAAAGCTGCTCGGAGGCAAAATCTGTTCTTCACCGTCAGTTGCACTACTCAGTCACTTAATTGTCCACTGCAACTGATAAAGTAACCATTAGACTCAGGTCATGAACTACAGTTTATCATTCACACACAATAATACACCCTTGAACCACACTGGTTTCTAAATTACAGCAACACAGACTTATTCAATAAAAGAGATTTAAAGTACCTGGAACTTTACTTGGTCCTGTGCTGCAAAACAAGGGCTGAAAATAGATTGTTTTGAGAAGCTGCTGTGATCGATGCTCTCCATGGTTTGCACTGTATGCCAGATAAAGACTGATGCCACTAAACAAAGCACTAAAAAATGTTTTAGACTGACAATAAGGCCTGATTTTGCTCGCAGTCTTGCTGCTGTTTTTCAGGGTAGATCTGCAGCAGTGGCTGAGCTGCATGGGCAGAGAGGTGATGGTGGTAGCAGGCTGGGAAAGGGGCTTCAAAAGGACACGCTCCTGCCACAATGCGTTTTCCTGTTTAGTTGTAAATGGAAAAGAAAGTTATTCCAGGATCAACTTCTGACCTCTGGTTTTAGAACTGGTATTATAGAAACACAAGCTCTGTGAGTTATACAAATCCCTTGACATTTTGAAAAGCCTTTTATAGTTAGCTTCATAAACATTAATTCATTAATTAAGACTTGAGTGGGGTTGAGGCTACTGTCCCCATCGTATAGACAGTTAATCTGAGATGTAGACAAGTAGAAACACCCTCAATTCTTCCTGTGTGTACTGTGTCCCTTTGCTCTCCTTCCCTTTTCCTCCAGCCTCATCCTGCCTGGTCCTTCCAGTGCAGAGCCACCCACGGTGTTCATCCTTTGCAGCCATGGGGTTAGAAATGCCAAAGCAGCTGCAGTTCAGTTTATAGACAGGCTGGGACCTTTTAAAGGGTCCAGTAGTAGCTACTGAGCCACAGTGGGGAGAATCCTGTCCCATTAAAGTTGATCAGAGCTTCCTACTCATTTCTGTGAAAGCAAGGTCTCACCTACTGCTTTGAGGAGATCTGGGGGAGCAGAGTGTCTCTACATTGCTGTGATGTAGGCAAGGACTTAAAAGATAAAGTATATACTATATTACTATGATGAGTGTTACACAGTCTATGGAGAGGCACAACTGTGGTTTTTTTATCCCAAAATTTGGTCTTGTACGTTGTAGTGCTGGAATTCTTCTGTATTTACAGACATTTAGAGAAAAGGAATGATATTCATAGGAACTACTGGCACTTCCATTATAAATTCTTCACTGTGTAAGAAGCTTACCATGAGAAATAGAATTTCGGTTAAAATAAACAGAATAAAATATAGGTAAAAATGGATTATTTAGAGCAACAGAAAAATCTTAAGAATGACTTTGTGAAAAGTGGTTGAATAAACAATTTCCTGTTGAACTGATAGAAAAACCTGCAATAACAGGAAAAAAAATCTATTTCTAGGGAATAAAAGAAGTTCTCATGAAATAAGAGTAACTAAGCTTCAAAAACTTCCAAGGCACCAGAAAATCAGACCAAAGAGTTATGAAAGCAGCTTGTTCCTCACTTCTGCTATCCAAGGGAGAGTTCTCACCATTAGTATCTACTGTGATGAGCAACAGAATCCTTTAGAAATAAATGTCTTAAATGTAATGTTTGTGAAGTCTTCCTCTTTATGAAGACTTTTTCCTTGTTTGTATCTATATCTAAACATCTATATATATGTGGTTGCTCAGAGAAAGCAAAGCAGACTGAGCCTTCAAAGAAATGAATTATATATGAGTGAAAACTCATGTATAATTTGCAATTCCCATGAATTGATCAGTTATTAAAAGCCACTCAGGTTCCTTATGTTTTAATCTGGAATGTCTATCACTAATCTGGTATCTCCTTTGAAAATTATATTTTTAAGAGTTATTGTTGTACTTCTACCAAAATCTAAGAGAAGCAGAAGTGATTTTTGACACAACTGGTGTGAATTAGCTGCCCAGTAATTGTCCTGTTGTGATCCCCTTCTTTAAAGTCTGTACTTTGAAGTGACAACAAACAGATCATACAAACCCACAAGCCTAGATTCAACTTCACAAATTGTTTCTTTGCAGCATTGGACACTGACTGGAAAAGCATCACAATCAGTGAAATTTTTGAGGGAGTCTTCAGAAACTTCTAGGTACTCTTAATGTTACTGAAAGATGAGAAGATGGAGGTGATGGAAAGGGGGCAGAGAAGCAAAAGCAGATTGAGCAGAGAAACCCTACAAAAGACAAAGCAGCAGGAAATTTAAATTTATATTTATACTTGTTCACATCAAAGCAGTTACAAAGTTTAAAATGTTTTGTTTTGCTGTGAAAGCAGGTAAATGGATTGATTTTTCTCTATGTGTTTTTTTGGCAGTGCTTGTGGTACAGCGTGTGATTGATTGTACTTCATCTATGTGCCCTGAAAGGCATTGCCTTATGTCTGTGTATTCATCAATATAGCACAAATAATGCAGGAACCTCATCTTCTCCACATGAGATGTAGTTAGAAAACAAGACGATGTTCAGGAACAAATAGCCAAATCTACCTTCTCAGATTCATGCAAGAGTGATTTACTTGTAGTCTTTCTGCAAATAATTCTTTAAAATACTTAACTACTTAAACTTTTGACCTTGGGCATTTTATTCACTGTATAGAAGTCCATATCTGCCCAGAAGATTATTTTTTTGTTCAACTGCCTCTCTGGAAGTTGCTCAATTTGTTTTCTGTGTCAGGCATCTCGGGTAAAATCATTACCCTTCATTGTGCAAATTAATCTGTGACTCACACAGACAGGGTTTCCAATGTGATGGGGCTGCACCCAGGCCGGTGATTCATAGAGAGGGTTAAAAAAACAGAATCAAATGCTGGCTGTGAGTTAAAGAGAATAGGGGATAAGAGCTTAGGCTTAACCTATAGGGGGACCTAAGGAATAAAGCGAACCAGAGTCCAGTGTGGGGAAGAAAGGAGAAAAAGCAAAAAGGCTAAAAGAGATCAGGCCTAATGAGCCTTTCGAGGAAAATGGGAGACTGGAGCCTCAGAACGAAAGAGTGGCCCAGCAAAGCAAGGATAAAATGGATCAGCCACAATGTCACCAAATTGATCCAGAGTTCAAAAACCATCAAATCACTGTATACAATAAAATAAATTAAAAAAAAAGTTCAAACAGTGTCAGGCTCCTTAAAGCTCGCTTGCTGACATCAAACATAATAAGAAAAAGACCTGTTTGTAACATAATGTGACTCTTTTCTAAACAGAGCCTTTGAAATGTATGTACTGGTCTGTCATTTTCTGTTGTACAGTTCTCACATCATGTACCTATAGGTCTGGCAGAATTTTTATATTATATGAAAAAGAGAAATAATCATGGAAGAATTAGAGAGATATATTTAGACTAGAGGTTTTTTATCCCGCTGTGTTAAGGAGCCATGCTACTGTCTAGACTGATGGCTTGAGAAATGAGCCGGAGAGGGGAATGTAGGGAAATTCTGGGTTGCAAATTAAACCAAACAAATTCTGTGTATAAAAATACAGTAAATAGCTATAACAAATGCCTGCTAAAGGAGTGGAAGGTATTAATTCCTATGAAGAGCATTTCTAATGTACCTATTACTCTAATGTGTAAGTGACAAACAAGACAAAGAAAATACCCTGTGTGTCAAAGCCCATATATCTCTTCATGACGTAAAGAGGTGGTGCTACCCATATTTAGCAGGTTTTATTTAGCCACCTACGCACCTCTGACTTGGTAGACTTATTTTTGATAAGTGGTGCTTAAAAGTGTTGGTATGAAGCGTAAGTAGCTAATGCAAATATGTTACCGACCCCTACCAGAGCTAGCAATTATGTAAATTTTCAAAGCCTTCATCTTTTATAATTAGATGTGGCTGGCTTAGAGTGAAGGACTTCCATTTCTGGCCAGCTCAGTCCTTATTTCAGTATTTCACCAGAAATGATATTTTTGAAATCAGAGGAATGTTATATTCTTTAAAGTGATTTAACATATAGCTTAGAATATTTGAAAGACCTTTAATAATTAATTTCTTGTTTGCCATGCTTGAAAGATGAATAAAAGCATGGAAACACTTGGTGAATAACATCTTGTAACTGATTATAATTAAGTGTACTTTCAGTTTCTCCTAAGTGTACGAAATACTAATTATTTTTCATAAAATCCAAAATGCAAGTATTCTTAGCTTGGATAAAAGAGAAGAGCATGGGTTTATGTGCAAGGCTAGAGATATGCCTATACATAAATCCTAATATTCTTCCCTATTAACAAGATTATTCCCCTATAGGTTAATTATTGCTGGACAGCTTTGGGGCTGGTATGAAACCCACTGAAGCAAACAGAAGGCTTACAATGATTTCAGTTTGTTTTGGATCAGGCCTTAAAGGGCTCCTCAGGCACAGGAGTGAAAGTGTTGTGTGTGTGCATATTATATATGTAATACACATTTTGTTGTCATACAGGTGATGATTTTTTTTAAAACTGTGTGGCTAATGTTAAGATACATCTGTGTTCTCATGTACATGTGTCTTTGCGTATTTGTGATCTGCTGCAAGAACCGGAGGCTCCAGTGGATCTGATGTTTTTTTCCTGGTGGCACTAAAGTAGCTTTAAATCAGTATTGATGCCAGCCCTGGCATAGGGACTGTTTGACAAATTGTTGGCAATGCTATAATGTTGCAGTAGTCAACACTCTCTGGATTTACCCAGACTTGGGTGTCTGTCTGGGCCCAGAGCTGCCCTCCCCTCATTCCCTACCCCAGGGCTTCCATCACTCCCTCTGCTTTGCTGCCCACCTGCAGGGTTAGGCTGTATTTTGGGAGACCAGAGTGATTGCTCTGAATTGGGCACTTGAATGACAGGAACAGAAGCAGGGGAAAAACCCTCTTTGATACTTCCACTTCTTTGCCCTTTTATCTAGTCATTATTGTCTCTTGCAGAGAGGGAAATCCTGCCATTCAGGCTCAGTCGTGATTTACACCCGTTTTGTAGTGTTTTAAATAACTCTCGCCAGTGTGAGACACTGAAGAATCGGACCACTGGGATGCACTAGCCACAAGGGTGCACTTACTGCCTCATATGGCAATGGGATCGTGAAGAACACTGTAATGACTCTTTACATTCAATCCCAGCTTCACTTGAGTGTGTACATATACAAAACAGCTTTAGAAGAAGTGTACAGCAAAGCATCTGCAAAGCTAAGGAATAATTCAGGAAACTTCTCTAGGTTAATATGCTGAAACTTGCTAGATATACCCTCACAAAAAGGAAACATTTATTAGAAAAGATAAGTGAAATGCAGGATATGGTACAAAGTTGTTCACTTCAGACACTACAGTTCAGGTGAACTGGTATGTGCTGCTCGTCACAGCAAAGCCTGCAGGTGTTGGCTCCGCACAGGGGCCCAGGTGCATTGTCTCCCTGAGAGCAGATGGCAGAAATAAATGGGGTGGGGGGGGGTGGGGGAAATATAAAATAAGGTTGAACACCCGTCTTTTCTCCCAGTGTTAGGGGAAGATGTAATATATTAAATCCTGGGCATGGTCACTTATGCCCTGCTTAATTTTTATTATATTCCAAGGCACCAGGCTTATTTTCACTGTATTACTTTGGGTTTCTATACCAAAGATGCCTATGTCTGACCAGGTTCCTTCTCTGGTTTGCACTAACTGCAGGTAAGGCAGTCTAAGGACTCATTTATTCTATTGATATTGCATGAGTGATGTATTGCACTTGTCTTTTCGATAAAGAGAGGACTTTAGTTTCCTGCGCTTTCAATCCAACACCTTACATGAACGGCAAATGTGATTAAAAATAAAGCAATGTAACAAAATTAGAGGTGAGCCACAGCTACATGCTCAAAAAGGGAAAAAATAGGATTAATAACTGATGCAGTGAGAGAGGTGAAGCATGCTTGCAGGGAGTAGAAGTAGCGAATGTTATAGATGGTACTATATACTACGAATGAACATCAAAAGCCTCAGAGGCTGGGTTCAGAAGCTTATCAGAAGTTACCTCGGCCTATTTGATTGAGAATTCATGCTGGTAATTTCCAAAGATTGGATTTCCTTGTGAGATCTTTAGTAGTTTCTCGTCTAGGTCAGATTAAAGGACAAGAAGAACAGCTCTGCTGGCACTACAGTATTTCTGCTTGCTACCCTAGTTAAAACTAGGAAGTACACAGATATTAGAAACATGTAGAAATAAAATACACAAATAAAGCTGGGGGTTTTATTCATGTTATAGAACAGTGCTATGTGTGCAGTGTAATCACTTCAAGTACACAAAGAAAATCCAGACACACTCTTTTATCTTTTCTCTGGTTCCTAAATGGGTCAGGCAGAAGCTCCTTTTCATGGAAAGCTCCATGCCTTAAAAAACATATGGAATAAATTAGGTTCACAATACCCAAGTAAGGTCCCTGGGATTTTTTTTTTGGTTTTTGAGAATTAAGGCACTCGGAATGCTCCCAGTAAATGCTCATCACCTTTGAAACCAATAAAATTAGATGACTGACTTTTAAATATATCAAATTTCAGTGTGCCATTGATATTTTTTCTGCTGTGCATTTTTGTTACAGAAAAGATACGTATTTCTTTGTTGTCACCTATATTAAATCATGGTGGGCTCTCAAACCTTGCCCTTTAAACAGCCTCAAAAGGCAGTGATAAGAATTCAACAGACCAGTGACACACTGAAAAAAATTCTACAAATTTGGGCTTGTGATATCACCAGATAATTTAGGCTAAAAGAATACTCACGATATCTGTCATTTCATTTAAAGTAAAAGAAAAAATAACATCTCTTTTGGGAACCCTTTGAACTTAGTGATGAGGCTTCCAGGGCAGCAGAGATGTGCTCTGCAGTAATTAGTTGGTGTTGACTATTGAAGGGATGGAGATGTGATTTTTTTTTTCCCGAGGCAGAGAAATGTAGCTGCAGCGGAGCCAGTGCTCTGCCACCGGCCGTTCTCAGCGGCGGGGATGAATCTGCTCTCGACACAAGATGGCACCAGGGACCAGCCTCTCACGAAAGCCTTCCAAACCTTTTGCCTCATGGCCTGCAGCAGGCACAGGTGTTACAAATCTGTTGATTTCTTTTGAGCTACCAAAAATAGTTAGAGACACATATTTCAGATAAACAAAATTTCTTTATAGGTAGCATTGCTGGTGCTGGTCACACTTAGGAGCACACATGTGCTGAAAAGGGTTCTTTGTGTCGTGACACAGCACTCTCTCCCTTCGTCAAGAAATGCTCTCAGAGAAAGTCCTGAATGTTACAGTATCTTTGAGCACAAAAGTGAGCGTCTTTCCTTTCATTCTAAAATGAAAATCATTAAGGTATTATTCCCTTGCATTAACTCTCACGGACTTCTTAGCAAAAGAAACTCCATGTAGCTTTTGGTGCCTAAAACTGAAGTTATGATGTCTAATTTCCAATGCATAGTTTGCAGCTAAATATCTGGGATGGCTGGAAATGTATTCTGCTTAAATGTGTACTGTAATGAAATGATTGTAATGCTGACAAATGTGAGAATACACAACAGCATATAATAAGATCTTCCTATAAAAATAATTTCCCTTTCTCTTACTGGCCTTTCAGGAATTAAATGAAGTTAAAATTGAAATTTGGATGTTCTAGCATGAAAGGTGCACATATTTTTTAGAAGCTCTGTGTGTAATCATTCCACTCTGGGGAAAAAGAAAAGTGTGCACTGGGGAAAAAAAACAAAACTCTTACCATATCCATAGTTTCCCTAATTTGTTTCTTCCATGTAAATAACTGTTGAATTGCCACACTGACAAGCGAATGTAAATGAAAAGGAAAGCAGCTTAAAAATGAGCGCTTCGTTAGTACTTGGCTTGCAGTCTGGGGATATTTGGGATCCTGGCTCAGCTCGCTGGCAGTATAACCTCTCTGAGCCAGGTTGCACAGCCGGCGGTGAGCGTGCTGCGGGGCTGTGCGTTCCACGGCAATCACACAATTAAGTAGCAATGACTGGCAACACTATTGCTCAATTAGTCTCATGCAGTATGTCAAGCTAGAAGATATTTCACAAATAGATCTTCCAGAGATACTTGCCTTCGTGAATTCACTTTAGGACAAGGCAGCTTAAAGGCTTCTTTTTAACTGAAGTGCATTATCCCATAGCATCCTCCTTTTTTTTCTTTTTTTTTCCTTGTGACTAAAAGCACTGGGTCAAATTCTGTGAGTTACACCAATAAAGACCGCAGAAGTCAGTACATTTGGACATATAAGACTGTGAGAAGCATTGAACCCGTCTCACAGTCAGTGTTTATAATAATCTGCAGACGTGGACCATGCAAGAAGGACTATCACCCTACTAGCAGCTTGTCATGAATTGACATTTGAAATGATAACATAATTGTGCGCATGTACCGTCATGAGGTGGCCTGAAGCCAGAGCCTGAAGCAGCCAGATGAGCTGTTAAAGGGAGGTGATGTCTTCCAAGTCTGAGCAGGTGGAAACAAGATACACATCTCACTCTCCCTAGCCCATAAGCATGCTACCGATTCTCTGAGTGCCCTCTGGGGGTCAACACTTGGGATGAAAAAAGGCTTGGCTCTTCTGTCCTGAGTGTCAGACTGTTGGGAGATTACAGGTTGCCACAATCTGAGCATCCACAAAGCAAATGAATCAGCACAAGGCAGTCATGCAGTTTTGCTGTTATTCCAAAGATGGCCTGTGGCAGCAACACTGAGCTTGGTCAGTGCAATGACCCTTCCTTCAGTGGGACCAGGCTCCTCTCTCCTGTAGTGTGAGGTTATACAGACCCCTGTATGTTCTCAGTGTAGGTGTTTATTTCAGTATCTTTGATATCTTTTTTACTTATGCTCAAAATTTGGAGATGTTGTGAGAGCAGATTGCAAAACCAGCACAACTTTTTTAGCTAAAAAAGGTGTGAGAGCTGATACTCCCAATATTCTGCGAAAGTTTGAGAAGTACTTCTAAGACATTGTTTTCCAGAAATAAGTCAGGAGCCATTACTCACTGTCACTCATCTTCCTGTTAGGGTATTACAACTTTGCCATAATACTTCATGGCTCTGGACATTATCCGCTATGATACTCAAACGTGTCCTCCCGCCACATGCTGACTACTGCCTTTCATCCCTCTGTCCTTGCTCCGATTGCAACTGTATTTGTCCCATTTCCTAGGGCTGAAAGTGGATTCCTCTCTGTGAATGTTTCATCTAACTTGTGTGACTATAGGAAACAATGTAAGTGCTCTGTAAGTGCAATGGAAGTGCTATGGTCTGAGGCCTGAGGACTAGTTGGGCAAGTTTTGAGTCATGCCCATGCTTGGCTTTATTTGTTAAGCCTGTCAGGTCATTGATGTCACTGAAACTAGTCCTACGTGTAGCATTTTGCTGGATTTCAGACTTTTCAGTTCTAAGGAAGAGCAGGCTGGGACTGGTTGCTCCTTTTAAAAAAACCTAGACTTTGGAGAGTTGTGATGAGCACACAGAGACAGATAGTAGGAAGGCAACAGTTGAGTGAAGGCTGTGTTGGAATATCAGGGAAGTAGAGAAAGGGAAGACTTCTCACAGAAAAAGAGGAAAAGGAAGGTAGAAATTAACAGTTGAGAAGACATGTCCAAGAAGAAAGAATACAGTGTTTATACAGACAGTGAGAGGGAAATTTTAATCAGAATGAATTACTCGATGAGAGAACTTTAGATAAATATGGCATTTGGGAAAGCTAATTAGATATTAAATTAAGAGATTATATATTAGCAAATCAGGGCAAATATTCCCATTATCAGCTTTTCTGTTGAATAATTTGCTAATAGAGATTTTAAATCTTCCCTCAGCATATATGTCTTCTACCATGTAATTTCTACAGTATACAGTCAAATGACATCTATTTCTGTAATGTCTGTAAATTATGCTTTCATACAGTTAAGATCTTTCAGTAATGTAACAGGACTGAGTTTAATCTGCAATAGGAGTTTGAACTCTAATTTGCTAACTTTGGTGAGACCGGCATTTCGGCTGTAATATGATATTAACCTGCTTCCATGCATATAATGTAAGAACCAGGAAAAGAGAGGTGGTATAACTTGTTCATTGAACCGAGCTAAATCCTTGCTCTGTATAGTAACAGGACAAATATAAAATCTGCACATACATGAAAGAGGAGAATACCTAAGTATAATAGCTAGCTCTATTTAAAATGCATTAATGTTGATCTTGTGTGTTCATCAAATGACAGCCAAGTATGGTTCAGAGCACCTCATTTACCCATTTCCTTACTTTTACCAGTCTGGCTTTTTTTTTTTTTTTCCCCCCCAAAACAAAGTAATTGAATTTGGTCTCTGCTAAAACAATTCTTGTGGATTCATGGAATGGTAGTTAACATAGCATGTACTGTTTACTCAGTTTACTCAGACTTTACAGTCGTTACCAATGTTATCTCATGCCTTGGGGTAGAGCTAAAAACAGCCTATGTCATGTCAATAGTCTTATAAATTCTAATATTACACCTCAGATCTACAATAAATTAAGTACAAATGGGAGCCAGTGAAGTGATGGAAATATGCCAAAGTTCTCTCGTGGTTTTGTCCTGAGTGGGGATTTAAATCCATTCACAAGGCTGAAACAGACTCCATAATTCAGCCAAACAGAGGGATCTACAGGTTGGCTGAGTCAGTAGCCAAATAAGGGATGGTGGTTTTCTGTCAGGAATGTTTTTAAACAATTGATTGGGCTCTGAGGACTTGATTAATGACTTTGACTGATAAACTAGACCCAAGAGAAAGTCACATGAGTTAGAGATAAATGCCACTAGCCCGGCAATACAGCATGCAACAGCTCTGCTTAACTGAGAAACTGTCCCAAAGGAGGTCAGGGTCCCTTGAAAAGCCCTTAGGAATATCTAAAAATACAATGCTTAAGAGCACTCTTTTTGCACTTAAAAAATAGAGAATTATTCTAGGTACAGGAGTACCAGTAGAAACCTGCAGCCCTTCTGTAATAGGTGCGTTTCCGTGATTATGGCTGTGAGAAGATACATCTGACTGTGATAGGACTTATTCATAGCTCATCCGTTTAAATGTTTTATTTCACCTTCAACTTTGCTCCCCGCATTTCCTGACCACAGCATTTCAGAGATTTATAGATAAATTAACACTACCGACAGCCATTCCACTGCCAGACTTGCTGTCATTAAGTGGTGGCTACTTATCAAAAGTTCAGGAGCAGGGACAACAGTACAATGGGACAGAGGGAAAAATAAAGCCAGCTCAGTGTTACCTCGCTAAAACTGAACATCTGATGTTCTAATGTGGTGATAAGATGTGGGGAGTGTAGAACAGTATGTGGCTTTGGTCTTTTTTAGAGAGATCTTTACATCAAATGTTTGAAGGGTTTGCCCAAAGACATTCTTATCATTCATCTGATAAGATGCTTTGCCTCTCATTGACTGTGTGAAGAAGCCAGGGTGAGAGACGGAGGTAGAACAGACCCATGCAAGACCATACCAGAATATGGATGTTCCTAAGAGTATCTTCTCAATACTTTGCCGTATTCAGGAATGAATTATCTCAAAATTATCTTCAGCCACACAAAGCAGGTTATCTCCTTCTTTTGGTGTTTACCCATTTCATCTGATTTCAATTGATTACTTTAACCAACCAGCCCACATTAGCCAACCTGTTTCACACACACTGGGTAGAGAGCCCCTCTAGGTAGAGACAGGAAGACCTAAAATGTTTTTAATCTTCAGTTAAATCAAAAGAAAGCTTGAGCTTGGCTCCTAACATCTCCTCCTTCCACTGCACCAGAACAATGCCTGAAAAGTTTGAGTTATTTCATGTAACTTAGAAATGTGAATGTGTTACGAGTCAGCTTTGAATATGGCCTCGATTCCAAAAGGTGTTATCATCAAATCAAAATTATTCACACATGTCAAGTTAACATTTTATTTTTATTCCTTACTCAATTTTTGGCAAGCTTACAGGAGCTGTCAGTGTTTCAGTATTTTGAGAAGAATATTTTAATAAAACAGTGATGTGCTGAAAGGGGTTCACAAGAACTCACTAGAGGCCCTTGTTAAAATTCTGCCACCCTTCAAAAAATTATTCCCTTGCCTCTCAAGGAGTTCACCCCCTCTCTGGATACTGCTAAATCATTTCTGCCAGGGATGAGTTTCATCCCTTGGGGCTCATAAAGATACTTCTGAAGAGCAAATTGTTTGCCTTTGAAATAGACCAGATTGCATGAAATAGCAGACACTTTAAAAATAAATTCCTGGGGTAGCAACACTTCCCCGCTCCCCCCGCCCAAGCATCCGATCCGATCTCCACCACCCGTACCTCTCATTGTGTTATACTATCAAGTACTCAATCTATTTCTCGGGAACAAAGTATAAACAGTTCCAGCAAGTGCACTTAATATAACTTTTTTTGCCAAGTGGCATTGCCTCCCTGCTAGGCTGTGGTTATAGAAAAGAATTTATATTTAAAGGTAAAAAACCAAAAAAGCCATATTCTCCCCATGAGCACACAGGGCTTCACTTCATTTCAGTTTAAAAAAGAAAATGTTTTTAGGACTCTGGTGTAAAAGTATTTAAATATATGACTGTAACAAAATAAAAGACATATTAGGTACAATGAAAAAATGCAGTACTTGAAATAAAAATGGGAATTCTGATGATCTTGTGCAAACTGGTTAATTATTTCTGTTACTTATTTTGATGTGTTTAAAGGTCTAAATTATGACTGTGTGGACCTTAATGAGGTTAGCCTGATAAGAGCTGATAGTCTAGTACCCAGATATGCTGGAATTCCTTTTTAAATGCTGAATCAAGAGAAAATATCTGACTTAAAGTCTTTTTCCATCTAATTGTGATCTTAGTGATCTTACCGATCACACTGAAAAGAAGCATTTTGTCTTTATGGGATATGCATCGTCCACATTTTATTATCATAAAAATTGTTCTAAGATTGTGTTCTTCATTTTGAAACAGATGTAAAACCTTGCCTATGTGATCCAAGTGTAAATTAATGCCGTTGCATTTCATCAGCCAAAAGAAAACCTGGAAACTCAGAATGGTCCTTTTTCCTCATTAGCTTGTTAATCCTGAAACTCGAAAATGACTGTTTAAATGGGAATATTATTAATTCCTTCCACAGCAAAATTTAAATGGCCCATCTGACACATTGCCTAGCTTTGCTTGGGTTGCTTCAGCCAATTCAAAGTCTCTGGCAACTGAAAGCAGAATATAGACCACCATTTAAAATAAATGGATCTTAATATAACAGGTAACAAGTATGTCAGTTCTTCCACTGTTGTATTTTTTTGTTTTTCTATCTAAAATATTCATTAAAATAATTAAAATGTCTCTCTTCTCTCTCTCTTTTTTTTTTTTTTTTAAGTGCTGTGTAAGTAAACTTGTTGTTGACCTAAAAAGCTAAAATCTTGTTTGGTGGAATCTTGCTCCTGAGCAAGATTTAGGTTCACCAACTACTCGTGTTCACTGGTTCACTGATGTTTGTCCTGCTTCTGGTGCCAGTGTTAGAAAATAACACCAACATGCACTTACATGCCTTGTGTGATCTGTTGTCACGTAAGAAAAATGAACTCTCTAATCAACATTTCTTTAGGGGCTATTACTTAAATCCTGCCTCAAGAAAGTGTTGGTTGCCTCTAAAGCCATAATGTCATTATAGTTTTATTAGTTTCTTTGCAAAGAGAAAGGCATAATTACCAACATGTAGCATTATTTGGACAGAGCACCAAGAGGTCTAGGCTGTACTCCTGCTGCTCATCCACTGAATGACTTTGTGGAAGCTATTCAGCCTCCTTATATCTTGATTTCTCTGTCTTTTACATAGAATGAGATATTTACCTCCTCTGTGAACTGGTATCACATGAGTTTTGATGAAAATTATTATAGGAAAGATAGTACTAATAATACTTCAATGGACTTGCAGAATGAAAAGTGGCTGAATATCCAGGAAAATGAACATGTGCCTTAGTAGTTCACAGTCACAGTAGCTTTTGCTGACTGGCAAATGACTAAAGCTTGGAATTTCTGGCTTATTCTTATGATTTGAAATATGTAATTACTCCCTTAGAAGAGTTAGAGTTGAAGGGAAATGTATAATGTATAAACACATATCAGAAGATGCAGCTTCATATGCAGTTTAGAGTAAGTGGAAAAAACTTTTCCTAAGGAAAATAATTGAATGTGCTGATATGCATAAACCCATAGGTCATGTAATTCTGTGGACCAAAACATTAAAATATAATCGGGGGGGGGGGGGGGGGGGGGGGTACAAACATNNGGGGGGGGGGGGGGTTGTACAAACCTTTCTGGTTTTGTTGTTGTTAAGATCATCTTCAAAGCTATAGCTGAAAGCCTGTATCTAGCACTTCTTGTATATCCAAGTCTGCGGTTGTATCTAAAGCAGGATTCAAGACTCTGTGCACTGCCTTGCTGGGGTCAAAAAGCAAACAAACATACAAACCCCATGTTCTTTGTTATCCATTATGATGGCTTATTCAGTGGGTGATTAGTGCAAATAAATTTTTCAAATACTATTTTCGATCTTCAATTAATCAAAAGTTGAACTGCTTTTGCAATGGTAGCAGTAGAACTTGAAGTGTGAAAATTTTTAGTACAGCATCCAAACGGACACCCAGAATCCTAGAAAAGCCCTGAAGTGCTGATTTCCTTGAATTTAAGTAGCTGAAAATATTTGCAATGGTGTAATAGTCTGACACAGAGCTTGACACTGAAAACAAGTGCAGCATGTCACCCTGGTGAACAAACCATCCTTTCTGAGAGAAAGTGTAAAAGTAGAAGTCAGTAAGAGGAGAATGTGCAGATGTTGCAGACAGTCCCAGAATGAGAATCAAGGCAAGTTCTCAATGAGGATATCTAAACAATCATGTAAACACAATACTTAGTTATTCAAGACAGAAGAAATTGCTGAGAAAAAAGAACTGCCTGTGCCAAGGTGAATGGTCCATTCACCTTGGTGGCAGTTACAGATAAAGAGATCCTTTTTTTCTGTTATTTTGACAATACTTCTATTGCATTAGCTTTATCCTGACTTTGCATGCTTCCTGGAATGTATTAAAGAGAATTGGAGAATTTTAGATCTGAGTCAGCAGAGGTTTTAAGGAAAATTGAAAAGTATCGTTATTGTGGATTGGTTTGGAATCTATTGTGCAAAATCCCCAAAACATAAAGAGAATATAAAAAATGTCAACATAAAAAATCAGTAATTAAATTTTCCCATTGAGAATGTCATAGACTGACTGTCCAGAATACAGAATTTATTTTGATAGAAGAGTTTGTGGCCAATGCTAGCTGATTCAAAGTGCTTATTTCTTCAAAGTATAGCTGTATACTTTATATATGTTTATAGCTATTTTATATATGTTTATATATAATATATATATATGTATACTTTGAATTTGGCATAAATATTATTTTAATTTTCTTCCCATCTGTGATCTGTATTTAAAATCCCTTGCAGAAATGTTGGGATGGGCATAGTTAGTAAAAAATACATACGCTGCAGAGTGTACAAGGGCAGTGATTTATGTTGGTGTGTAGTATAAGTACTATGGATGTATGTATTACAGTGTTAGATGGAGACTGTTACACTGATGATGCAGAGCATGCGTTTACCAACTTTTCAGATGGTGGAAAGACAGAGTATATTACCAGGACTCTCATAATAAATTTACAGACAGGTTTGTTTCTTTGATGTTGCATATTACATAGCAGTTTGTGCACAGTTCCTGTATGAAGACAGTTATGAGAGTTGTTACATGTATTTCATTACTGTTTAGATGATGTGTTCATGAAGCATTATTTTAATCTAGCAAATTGAAGGGATTAATTCTGGTTAAAAAAAAAAAAAGTAAGAGTGAATAGATTTCTCTTTATATTTTAATTGTTGCTGTCCTGCATAAGGCGCTGTTGTTAGCATCCACTAGCACAGTGACTCTACACCTCAGTGAGGGGTATATTGACTGCAGTTTGACTCTGCAGTCACAGTGGTTTGGGCGTAAAGTAGCTGTAGGAAATTACGAGTCTTATAAAACAATTTCTTTTGCCAAAAAAGGAAGTGACTTCAGTAGCCTTCAGCAGAGGCTGGTAAAATAGTTCCTTCTTGAAGCAGAGACAGAAACTGCTAAGAAAAATGTTAAATCGTAACTAATTTGTGAAGTATGGCCATCCAAGTTTGCATAATGGAGTAATTTAGATATAAATAATCACTTTATAATTGGAAGGGCATATAGGAATCTCAGACTGGTAAGGCTTTAACTACAGTGCAAGTAGAGCATGGGACTTTTCATAGTGCAAGGAGAAAAGACCCACATGCCACACTACACTGAATCACAGCTAAAATATGCATCTTAGGCTGCTGTATGGGGAAGGTCCTTAGGCAAAGATCATATTTCCTTATCCAGACTATGTGATGCTTTACTCTTTTGCCTTCTTTTTATGCCTTGAAATGCTTTCCTTTACAGGTAATTGATTTCTTGTAACTGCCCTCTTTTAATACCAATGCTTTTGTGAAATAGGCTGATAATTCTCAAAAAAAAAAAAAAAAAAAAAGAAAAGAAAAAAAAATCTTGCAGTGCTGTGGATTATGTTACTATATATGGCCCAACATTTCCAGTCATGCTTTATTCAAGAAGAAACAAAGAGCCTGGCATTCCTGCCTCCATACTTTGGCTATACTAACTGAAAGCAGGGTCAAGCACAGGCTCAAGCACAGGACTGCCAGTTGCACTGCATCTTTCCAAGCGCAATGATGCTTCACACAAACTTTCCTAAACCATGTCTGAGCAAGGTTTAAGGGACTTCACTTGTCAGTAATCATTCCCTATAGGGAGTGTAGGGAAGGCTCATCTGATTTTTCTCCCTGCTCTGTGCACTATCACCTGCCAGACACACTAGGCAGAAACAAGGAAGTGTACAGCCATGAAGTTACTATTCCCTTAGCAACAGATTCATCAAGGAAAAGTCATTTAAACACTGATGATACACGCTCCTGTACAACCATAATTAAGTACACCTGAAGAAAGAATTGGCTAATAGTCAGCAGGTAAAGATACTGCAAATGTAACCACAACTGACCGGAGGCTGTGTAGATGGGAGTACTTAGGAGTCAGGAATTGAAATCAGCATTATTCAGTATATTCATTAGTGACCTTGAGAATAAAATTAATTCCATACTGATTAAAATTTTTAGACAATAGACCTGAGAGGAAGAGCAAGCAGAGAAGACGGTAAATTAAAAACCCAAAGTGGTCGGAATGCTTTCAGGCACCAGGAGGGCCAAAAAGAGATTAAGTTTATGAAAAGAAAAGCAATGCAATACATCAGAAGAAGAATTTTAAGTTCTTCATTTTTGTAAGCAATTCTGAATTTTGGTGGATTTTTGCACTATCAGTTCTTTCATTTTTTGTTACAAGACAATTCTTGTCCTTGGGTTCTCACTAACTGCACATGTAGATCAATGGCACATTTTGATGCAATGGCATCATTAGAAGATACCCTAGATACCTTTGTTATGTATGGAATTTTAGTCCCAGACCCATCCCATCTAACTCCAAGTGCTTAGTGAAGTACCTAGATTAGATGTACAGTTTTGAAAGTTGGATAGCATAAATCCAAGCCTCACAGGTGTTAGAAAACCACAGGCAAGATTACTTTTGTCCTCATCTTCTTTCCAAACAGCACCCTGGCTCCACCAGCCGTCTTGGTGGAAAATGTTTTATTAGCAGAGAAATATAAACATGGCAGGAATCTCTGGTCCACAGAGAAAACTGCAAGGAGCTGGAGTATTGTTCCCAATTCATAAGTAGTGCAGGCAGTAGCACCAATTTCTCCTGTGATCCAAGTGTCCAAACGAATTGAATCATCAAAGGTTATACTGAGTAAGTGTTAAGCAGAATATGGTTTGAAAGAAATTAGTGTCTTGTCATAACTGTAAGGATAAAAGAGTCTAAAATATCCAACTATATATAATATCTATGAAATTAAGTTGCATAATGTAATGACATGTTATGCTACCATTAACACATTATAACTATGTAATTTGGAAGGCTAATTTTTTTTGTAAAACCACTTAACTACATAAAATTGAAAATAATGATTATTGTAACTACTTCCATTTTTTGTCTTTAGAAGTTCAAAATTAAATATGCCATATACAGTTATTTTATGGTGATGTGTAATTTTATGAAATGGTCGTATAACATGTACAGTAATTATTGACATAAAAATCCTAAATATATAAATCATCGTGTATAAAATCTGTTATAACACATTAACTTTACCAGCAGCCAAGGTAAGTCACTCAGCATCTCATTGACTTAACACCCAGAGTCGACCAAGGAATCCAGATAAGATGACAGGAAATTGCAAATCTCAGCTAAGATACAAAATAATCATATCAAAGCAACCTTGGATCTGAAACGTCTCCGTTCTGTTTTCTTTTGACTTTCTAGTACCTATTTATTTCAAATCTTTGAAGACCAACATGGGAAATGGTAAAATCTGGCAGGTCACACAGATGGCCCTTTTAGTCTAGTTGTAAATGTGGTTGGGTTCCCATCAGTCCTTTGGAGACTATTCAACTGCCTAATTCAGCTCATTTTCAGGATTTTTTTTTCTGATATTCAGTCTAATTTTTTCTCTATTGCTCTTGCTAATATGCTTTAAAAATTTAGACTGTTATCATTCTCCCCATATGTCTTACTTATGACCGTGTGAAATTATATGTATACATGTCTTCCAGCCTCATAACCATTTCTATTAGTCTTCTCGGAACTCTCTGTAAATTGTTGCTATCAATTAGAGAGGTCTTCTGCTCTGAGTCATAAATCCATATATATTTCAGCTACTTTGAGGAAACCAACCTTTCCTGCTAATGAATCAAATTTATTAAAAGGAATATTTATTTCATGTCAGGATTACGTGAGAAAGAAAACTCAGTTGTCAAACCATGAGCAAAAGTGTGAGCTCATGATAAATTAGAGCTGATCAAAAAATGTCAATTCTCACATTTTTAAATTTGCCTTAATTTTGAAGAAGTGCGAAATTTTAAAATAAAATCTTCCATGTAAAAAATTCCAACTAAAAAATTACAGAGACAAAAGAAATATTTTGAAAGGTAATCTGTACTGCTAACGTACTCTGTTCTGACTTTGAAATGTTATGGTATTTTTAGGTTTAAACCAAACAATAAGAAAGATTTGCAAAAATATAATTATACATTTTTTAATTTATCAACACATTTACCAACACTTTGAAGATTTCCATTTGAAATTCTGAAAACCCTGTGCATTCACAGGGAAAATTATTTCACAGAAAATTTTTGATTAACTAATTTTTGAGGAGATAGAACTAGAAGAGCTACATTCTCCCACATATCTCCTTCATTGCACAGACTGAAAGATAATCGCCAGTTTCAAAGCCCTTCTAATTCTGTTCTACTGTATTCCTCAGAGAATAGGGCTGATGGGAACTAATGGGCACAGAAGATTTTACAGAAAAATAATGAAAGAGAGTTTATATGAGTTCTCTTCTGTGCAAGCTAGGCTTTGCAATCTCACAAAAGGGGTAGATCTTACATGTTCTTTGTAACCTAATGTTCCTAGGGAATGTAATGAGCTGCGTTAGATGTGGGCAACTTTGTACATCCTGGAAGTCTGGCTGAACAGAGTAGGACATAAGAAGAATGGAGGAGTAGGAATGTTCTTCCCTTTTCTGGAGCTTCTCCAGAAGGTGTGTATTTCCAGAAGCTGTCTTTTGCTGCCACCTTACAATGCCAAAAACCTTCCAAAGTAGACATCTTGAAGGATGGGGAAGAGGTAGACAATGTAGCCCATACTCCATGGTTAAATACATGGTGATAAAATGATTATAGGCCCCCTGCAGGTATCCTGTAATGGAAATTGCCTGGAAGGATGGATAATCAGGGGATTTGTGCACCTGATTTCCTTTCTGTACACTATTTCTTTCCAATGCCTTATTCTGGTCTGTAAGCTGTATCCAGCCACAGAGCAGATCTATCTCAGCCTCATCCACGTCACAGCACTGAATGATACAACAGTGTTAAAGAGCTCCCCAAGAAGTGTGAGTGATGGCACAAAGCCATCATAACCAGCTCAGCATAACAAGGTCACTGCTTCCACTGATCTGAGAGGAGTTTGCAGTATGGTGGAAACATGAAGGACGAGAGTGTCGTGCTGCAAGATTCCTTTAGCATGAGAAACACAGAGAGTGTTTACAGAAGCACTGGTGACCCCAGAATTCTCCCCCTGGCAGCTGGTTATTTGCTGCTGAGGAACCTCCATCAGTATATTTTTCTCCTGTAAATCTGGTCACTCTCTCTAGCATATTTAGAGGATCCCTAGATTGCTTTACCAGGCACCATTTAGGTATTTACTGAGGCCAAGTATCAAGAGAACAGTGAAGTATTTATATGAGATCTTTCATTAAATGCTGTGCAGGTATTCAGAAAAATCTGGTCCAAGCATTTTTACTAGCATTCTCAAACTTTTACACACCTGAATAATTTATTTCATCATGCATGAACTTTACTCCCATCATTTATTTTCTCAAGATTGTATAGCTAACATGCCCCTGTGAATTCAGCAGAAATGATGGAAATCAGGAAAGTTTTTTTAACTGTTAAGTACTCTTTTCAACAAAGAATTATCAAGTATTTAAAAATCTACTAAGAATGGAAAGTCAAGGTGTTAGCTGAAAAAAAATTAAATATTGTTAAAATGTTGACAGAAGCAGAAGTTATTGAGTTGAAAATTAATGCTGCCACTCAGAATGACTAGCCTACAAGTGTGGAGGTGACAGTGTGCTAATAATATTCACTGGTATTTTAATACTAGATTTTGTGGGTATTAGTCCTGTACATGAATAGTTTGTTTTCTTTTCCCTACACTGTGTGCTCACACAAGTTCCATTAATGTCAGTGAGAATTAGTATCAAGAGTAGACTGTAGCTCCCTAAGATATTTTTTTTGTAATGTTGAAGACTTAGTTGAAGAAACTATGGGAGATCAATAATGCACTGAGGACACATTTTCTTCCTGGCTGTGACATACCGCATGTTTTTTAATGTCAAAATGATAGGAAACAGAGGCAACAAGAAGTGGAAATAGCAAATCATTTGGCTGGCTTGTTCAAACTGAATAGCTTTTTCCAATGACAATGTAGAGCATAATTCAAGTAATTATTACTGATTCCTGTTCCTACATTTTTATGTTTCTTTCAGACTAAATGTGACATCCTACTGCTAACTGGCAATCTTATATAGTGTCTGTTCTGCAAGTCTCTCTCTTTGGCTAACAAAATATTAACTGGCAGGGTAACCTCAAGAAAAGCCCAAAGGGTGCTAGGTATCGTCATGATGTGTTATGTGAACAGCTTGGAGTTGAAAGGTATCCTGCAGTAACTATTCCATTTATACAGAATTTCTGCAAACAGAGTTAAGTAAATGTTTTATACCAGTATCCTGCTGGCTTTTGACTGTAGATAAAGATGTCGAGTGTGGCACCTTTGAAATATGGGCTCTAATTTATGCAATTTCACTATTTTTTTTTGTGTCAGACAGCTGTTATATCTATTTTTTCCCACCTTCAAACAAAGGATATTTGGGGTTGGGGTTTAGGAGTTATTAACATTGGCTTACCATTTTTTGTAATATCAAGCTCAGGATGCATGATTGCCTTTAAAGAGGAATAAGCTTGAAATTCTGGACAGCTAGAAAGTGCTATAATGGCACTGTTTTCCTTAAATCAAAGTAAATTATAATTATGAGGGGAAAATCTGGTTTTGAAACTTGCTACTTTCTTCCAAAGAGAGTGATAGTTACTATTGAGCGTAAGGTCAATGAAAAAAAAAGAAAAAAAGAGAGAGAGAGAAAATAAAGAAAAAATAAAAATATGAAGAAAATCAATAAATACCTAAATTATTTAAGGACAAAATACAACGGGGTGTCTTACTGTCATGAACCATACCCTGCATCGGAGAGCAGACAGGTGGATTGTCTATAGCCAGCGCTGGGTTGGGCACTCTCTCCAGCATGCTCATTAGTAGCTCCGCGCCTGGGCTCCCTGTTAGGAGAAAGGCAGGGATCACAGCAGGGAAGTTAGATCTCAGGCTTCTCACATTCCTGCTCTATCTTAGCAAAGCTTTGCAAAGCCTTTTCTGGCAGCTCATTAGTAGGTGCACTGATGCATAAGAGAAAGTCATTAGAAGTGTTTTTCAACATTGGCTTTTGATCAGGTGACTAGTAGCTTCATGGAGACATTTACTTACATTGTTTTCTATAAGAGATTCTGTTGCTATATTGAGAATGACATACATATAAAATGTGGAAAACTAGCTTGACCTTTCTACGACAAAAGAAAAAAGCTCCATTAGTTCCCTGAATCTTGTCTTTATATTGTCAACTATGACGTAATAGAAGCACAGAGTACTCACTCTTTTAGCTTTAATAATCTATGCCAAGTTCAACTATATCGTTTGATTTAAGGTTATGACAAGAAGGACACCAGTGCACAGGAATACAGCTGGCATGCCTTAAGCTTTATGAGTTACTTTTAACGATAAGCATTAGCTACTTTCTTTCTCCATGTGGACTGGCATTTTTAGCATTTTAAGACTAAATCTCTCTATAGGGCAAAGTGAAACACCCAGTAAAATTTTATTGGATCAGATAGGGCAGACTGCTTAAGTGCCCTGAGTGGTATCTCCACTGGAAAGATTCCTTGTTGCATGGGAATATTTTTGCTAAACCCTGAGAGAACTATGCAAGTTTAATTGGAAATAGTTCTAACACAAAATATACCTAACATCTTACTTTTTCAAACCTGCATAAATAGGCTGTAGAAAACGAACCTGTGCACACAAGCTAAAGAAATACAGTGTAAAAGTTATGCTTCAATAACAAACACGCTTCTTTTGTTATTGGTCTTTTCCGGGCATTTGATTTTTAGTTAATATTTCACATGCCAGTGTGGCAATACTTCTCCAACCCAAAATGGCTGTGATGACTGTCTCATGTTTTTACTCCCCGGAAAAATGTCATGTTATGCACATGTGATGACGTGCAACCAACACACGAGGAGGTAAAGCTGCTTTTGTAAAAGTTTACTGAAACAAAATACATCAGCTTAATCAGGCCTGCTTCTGGCTATGTACGAACATGACATGCCAATTACATAAAGTTCCAGCTCAGCTAAGACTCCTGCTGACTAATTCAGTGTTGATTGTTTTCCGCTACATGGCTTTGAGTGCTTGTTAAGGCTAAAAAAAAAAAAAGGGAGAGGGGCAACAATTGTAGGAATTCTTTGCTTCCATCAAACTGTCTTATGATTGCCAGCAATTAGTTAAGCTCCTTGGCAGTAAAATGACAAGATGGGACTTGACCAAATACAATGTGTGGAGCACATAGGCATCTGCCCCAGCTGAAAGACATTACAATGTTTGTTAACCTTAAGGGTCATTCCTGATTCACTTCTGCAGACAGAAAACAAGATTTATATAACACAGATCAATACAGCCCTAAGACTTTCGCCATTGAGGATGCTAGATTGAGGCACTTCTCTTTATCAGTTTACCATGACACTAATGTATTTTGCCTGTTTTGCCTGGGCAGTGATGAATCTGTTGGCAAGAGAAAACAAATAAGTTCTGTTGTTGAGAGACATGTTGTCTATGATTTGTCTCAGCAGACATGCCAACTTGCTGGCCAATTCATTTCCTATTTAATTTAAGTGGCATATCTGTCTTCCCCTTTCTGGTATGTCTTTTGTCTGCTGCGCACCCATACTGGCACGGCGAGAGGCGCCTGCAGTAGATCTTTTCAGGTAAGAGTGATACAACCAAGGCTGAAGCAAAGGAAAGGATCAGAATCCCTGATTTTTATTACAGGATTTTTCAAAAATAGTTCTTTTCTTGCTATTTACAGTCTGAGGCAATCACTTTAATCATCTATTTCAGACAGATCGTAGTGATTTGTTTTGCATACTCATAACCTTATGCTCTTTGAAAATATGCCCTGTAATATGCTCTACTGATGTGTAGTTTACGATGCAGCAAAAGTTAACAATATTTTTCTATTTTCTATTCAACTTTTTAAAAGTTTTATTTGCTTGGAAGATAAAATGTGAATTTAGGAGCCAGTCTAGCCTTTTCTGGGCAGAGAGAATGTGGGTGCTTAAGGACTGCAAAATAAGGTCTGTTAGTAGTGAGAACAAATGCTATTTACACTGAAAAGTCCCTTCTCTCCCTTCAGCATGAAAAATGCAATTCTGAAGCTTTTATTTCCTGTCTGTCCCAGGTTTGTCATTCCTTCATTGAAGCAATTAGTTACACAGGCAGCTCATAGTATCTGGAAAGAAGACAATATAAAAATTACATTTAAAAACAATGTGTCCTCTTATGAAACCTACTACAGTGAATGTACGTTGAATGAGCATTTCCCAAAGAGGCCCTACATCTGGAGTGGTGGGAGTTTATATCAGAGGGAGCCTTCTCAGCTGAATCCCCTTCAGCCCTGGAATTTTCTTACCCAGTTTGTTAACCTCTAGGGCAGGGTGCAGAGCCTATGTGCTCATTCAGGGCCAGATCCTGCCACTCTTATTTATTTTGAGTGGTAGCACACTCCAAAAGCAGTTAGATCAGCTCCAATGGGACCATATGGTTCTACTCAATGCAAGGAACGGTGGCAGAATCAGGGCCTTGGGCTTTTTCCAAAAATGTTTTAGATGTAACAGATAGCCATTTTGTTTTGAGAACAATAATCTTCTTATAACTCTGTCCTTGTTATTGCTGTGATAATAGATTTTAGTATTCTGCATTTCATTGGCAATGTGGCCTTTTTGATTCAGGAGACTATGGCTGTGGGCATAATTTATCATAAATTGAATTATAAAATAAATAGAATATTTGAAGTGCTAAAAGAGAGAGGGAAATGAAAGGTAATGTTGAAATGGTTCAAGCCAGAAAACTTTTGTTATCAGGTTTAATACACAGTACCAAGTACAGCATTATCTACATCAGTGCCTCTTGTACTACTGCACTACTGCAAGTTTCTAGGTTCTATAGGACCATACCCTAAATTAAGAAAACGCTTAGTGAAGACTGGAAAGCAGCATAATATAAACGCATCAAACAGTACCGCCATTTAGCAAGGACAGAATTCAAGCAGTGGAATAGTTAACAGAAACCACACTTCTCAAATGTGCCAGCTAAATCTCTGTGGCAGAACACATTAATTATAGCAGTCAGTTTACCTTTATCCTTCACAACATTTCTGATTAAAATTTCACACGTTACAATGATATGTGTCTTTTCTACAAGCTAGGAAATTTACTCATCGTGAATAGGTTCTTATTTTGTTATTGAAAGAGTTGATATATGTAAAAAAAATAATCGACTTTTGATCTCTTGACAGTGAAATCAAAAACTTAACTTCTGTTTTGGATATAGTCATGCTACCTGCATGCATTATGTGCCTGTGCAAAGCAGTCATTAGCAGTGCTGAATAAAAAAAATCCCTAACTTTGCTGCCAATAGAGGGTATGTGGTTTCAAATTTTATATTTGCTAAGCTTAATTAAGCCATAGATTATGTTTTGAAAGGTATGTTCAATTAACTGAGTCCCTCATGAGGAATTATATACAGGAGGAGATAATCACAACATTTATCTGGTTTACAAATGTATATGCTTAGGTTAAAAATGTTCTAGATTTTTATTCCATAGAGATATAAAGATTGATAGAAAAATAACGTAAACCAATAATTGCAAATACTTACACATTAATGTGTATAAAAATTTCCAATTATATTCATTATTAAGCATATAAAACTATTTTTATTGGTAGATAATTACTGATTAAAATCTCTTATTTAAAATTTTATTTCCGTCTTATTCAGGAATTCATATTTTAAATAAAGTTGCATGTTTACAACAAGGAGATCCAGCGAGGCATGTAAAGTATCTAAATCACCCTACAGAAATGTGTCCCTGTGGAAAGAGAATGCACAGAGTGTAGGCCCAGCATAAACCTTTATAATTAAAGCATAAGCAGGTTTGAAATTTCTTCATGTGTATTCTCCAAGACAGCTGGATAAAACTTAAAACGCAGCAAGGAAATCTAAAGGCAAATATGTGCTGTAGTATATTGGTAATAGGCATTGTCATGTACTCACTGAAAATGAGAGTGTAAATCCATGTATAATAAAGGAAGTGAAAATAGAAAGTTTGATGAGGGCGTAAAATCATGTACTTTCAAAACAAGTATCTGGACTTTGCCTACACATATATTTTTTCTTAATATCCTTTTTTCTAAAGTGACTCTTATTTGGTAGGGCAGCACCACTCTTCTCAGACAATGCACTGACTATTTTGATTTCACCGAGAATAGTTTTGACTGCGAACATTTTCTTTTACTTAGAACATTGTTTATTGACATAAATGGAATCTGATAGCCAAGGCAGGCTCTCAGCTTGGCAACAGGCCACTGGCTTGATTTTTGGAAGGGTATAACAAAATGTTACAGAAGTAGTCCAGTAGAGAGAAATTCCTCCTGTCTCAAGGGCACTCTTTGAGGAGTGACTCCAAGTGCCCACTTTGGGCACATCCCTCCCTCGCTGGCTGTCTGGGGAGCAGTGGGAAACATCGTACTTGGGCTGTGCTCCTTTGTGGCGGACATGTCTAGAGAAGTGATAGCTCTTCCAACATGGGCTCAGGACACAGCACCAGCACTGCTACAGGGGAAGATGGTACCTGCCATCCAAAGCTTAAAAATGCAGTGATTGAGGAACCCTCCTGGGGTTTTAAAACGTGGTTTTAAAGAACATGTAAGTTTTAGGTTTTACAACCTTATTGGGATGACCACATATGCCAATATTTCAATGTGAATGTACCTTCATTATAGGTAAGGCTAATCCTGGACAACTGGATAGCCTAGTGCTGTACCTGCACCACTGTATAATACCAAATTTCAGAATTGCAAGACAAAAGAAGCAGCACAGAATGAGCTTGAACTCCTGACATTTTATAAAGGCAACTTGGGGGTGTGAAAGGATTGTGGTCTGCTCAGGGACTGATGGTTACGTTTTCCATTGAGTTTCATGGTCTTCAAAGAGAGGAAATAAAGGCTGAACCTTTGCCAGAACAGCTGGAGGATGTCTTGATCTAGTAATTACCAAGAGAGTGGCTCCATTTCAGTCTCATGGGTGGCCAGAGTGTTATTCCAGCTGATAAATAAGCAAGGTAACTCTTAATATTGCCGAAAGGTAAATGTTACTATCCTCAGGTTCTGCTGTTGTCCGCACTCAGTGATTGCTTCCAAGAAAATGCACAGGTTTTTGAAAGTGTTTTAAGATTTTTTCATTTATAATGAGCTGAAAGAGGCCAATGGGATGAACTTTCTTGTTCAAAGGATTATTACATAAAAATAGTTTAGACAGAGCTCTTAATTCAGATCTTCTGGGAACAGTATATCTGAAGTAAATACCCAAAAGGCCTACCTTCTACTAAGTTCACAGTCTGTATTATCCTCTCTCTATAAAGCATTGATTTTCTAAATGCTTATAAGTTTCATTCTGCAAATTAATAAACAGTTTAGTACTCTTCTTCCCAAATTGCTTGAGTACACTACATAACCCATTGAAAAAACAGTTATATGCATTAACTGCTATTCTGCACAGCATGAAACCATATTTATACTGAGCAACAAGCTATACATTTTCAAGTTACAAAACACATTGGTCAGTTTTCAAAAAATAGTCATAATCTTTATGAATGTATGTATCTCTGAGTGAACATTTGGGGTTCCAATATGACAGGTTGTTTTGGGGGTTCCCCATCTTGCCTCCCTCCAGGGAGGATCCCCTTCCCATGGACCCTAGCACCACCAGAACCTTCTCCATGTACCAGAGACCCATGGGAGAACTCAAAAGTGGACCCATTACGTTCATGTTTCAAACACCATTTCTATTTACCTCATCTCAGAATGCATGTGTTTGTTTTTGCAAGTAGAAAAGATGATCATGAAATAGAGGTGTGAAAATTTAGATAGCAGCTAATTTGTTTTAGTTAGACTTTTACAGAGTATAATGGATTTTCAGCTTTTTCTATTCTTTATCCTCTGACTTAAGGCAATTATTTAACAGTGCTGGTGGAACAAGTTATTGTTCATAGTTTCACAACATAGACTGTATGCTTAAGCCCACACCAATTAATTGAATTTATATGAAAATGTTTATTCAATTTCAATTGAATTGAGCTATATTATGGCCAGTATTGAATTAAGCAGTGGCTTCTCAGTTTCATTGTTTTATTACAGATAGGGTATATGTTGCTGTATATTTCTCCCTTTTCTTACAAAAAAGGAAAACACATGTCTTGTTTGAGATAGCTTATAATCAACTTGCTAGGCTAGATAGATTTGGTACAATGTGGGTGATGCTGGAGGGGAACATGGAAGTAATATTCAGCATCCTCCACACTGGGTTATGCAGGAGTGTGGAGGAACAGCCCTTGAAATCTCCATCCCACTGAAAAATGACTCTTACTCCACCTCAGCAGCTACAGCTGCAGCAATACTCCTTTTCTTAATTATTCTGATCAGTGGATCTACACAAAGTCTTCTCCCCAAGAGCTCATGTTGCTCTCACCTTCTGCCTTCTAGCATAGGGTTTCCTGTCAGTGGTACCTAAAGCATACTTGCAGCAACTGCCTAAATGTTATGAGGAAAGTCTGGGAAAACCCTATGCAGGAAGGAAGTCTCTGCAGATCTAATATGCAGGGTTTTTGGCATTAGGTGCCATGGTGGATCATGTCACAGTGAATTATAGGAATTAAATTTGAAAATTATTATCTCCAAAAAATAAAATCACCTAACACAGTTGTCTGTTCTACAGAACAGTTTTTTACTCTCCATTTGAATTTGGAACATTACAGTATGTACTACCCTTCGTCAACTAGTAAAAAATCAAGATCCACCTTTCTTAACTCTTGCTGAAATCTCTTACATTCTATGTGAAAGAGATCTATTGCAATCTGTTATGTTGATTAGATTTACTGTCAAGGCTACTAAAAGGCACAATTGTTTATTTGTTTGGTTTTTAGTGTAAACATTGACTGGGTTGTTAGCTCTGTTTCTTATTAAGGTTTTCCAGCAATTCCCTTTCTGAAACTCTGTTTCCCAAGTGTTTGCCAAATTTGAACCATCTGAGGTGCATTTTGCTATGACAACATCTCAGGGGATTCAGATGTTCCAAGAATATGGTTAGTTTTTAAAAATAATAATAATAATTAAAAAAACCAAAATGCTGATGAAATCTGGCAATTTCCTTTCCTAGTGTACCCAGTGGCCTTGGTTTTTAGAAAAGCAACTTGAAATTTAGCAGGGAAGCTAAATCCCATCCCCGTGAAAATCTGTCTGTGCTATAAACTCTGCAGAGTTGCAGTTTCACATGATGAGAGACTTCTTCCAATTCAGCTGCTGAAAGTCCTGGAGGGTCCCATAACGTCGTGCAGGCTTTCTGTATGTGACCAGATCCCACCTCTGCAGCCTGCCCAGCCCAGGGCAGTCAGAGTGGAGCTGGATCCTCCCCAGGAAGGCAGTTCCAGCGTGGAGAGTCAGGCTGGGGATGCAGGAGCTGACAGCAACCAGCCTGTCAACGCTGTGTTCACACACCATGACGTGCATTGCTGAGTGGCACCCGGGCAGCATGGAGGAAACTATCTAATTAAAATTCAAAGGTAACAAAGCCAAACCAGAGAATAAAACAAAGTATTAGACTGGGACGAGGAATCTGGTGAAACTGGGAGTGACTGGGCAAGGAAATTATGTTCGCTGTTGGTGATTTAGATTTAATTAGCTGATTCCCCCCCCTCTAATTCCAATTCCCAGCACCTCCTGTCAGTTATAAAAACAAGTCCATTTGGTTCATTAAAAATGTGTGTTTCTGTACATTTGAGGCATTTGGGAGTTCTTAGAATAAAAGAGCATGGAGAATATTCTGAATTTTTAATAATGGGATCCCTTTCAACATGTACAGTGATGGACTCAAATTGTTCTAAAGTTGAAATTAAATGGGAAAGCAGGGGGGCTATGATTTGTATCTTTCTTAGCTACCATTGCACTTCTGGTTGGATATTACTTCACTTGAGAAACATCTTTCAGTTACTACAGTGCTTTAGAAATGTTGACTTTTAGTTACCAATTTAGTGCAAGGCATAAATTATTTTTATTTCTGAGAGGAGTTTCTGTTTCTTCTATCAACACAGAGTTTCCTGCCTTTGAGTAATATAAAAAAAATAGCCTTTAATTTTCCATAAGTAGCTCTGCAAAACTCCTGGGTTTTGCTTCTCAAACAGAAAGAAAGAAAGAAAGCGCCTTAAAATGCCACATATTTTAGTTCATTTAAAATCATGCTACAGCATGTCATTCAGATTCACTAACTTCAACCGGATTTAACAGTGCTTGAATAACACGAGTTTCACTTCAACTTAATTAAACAGAGGCATAAGCATTTCAGGAATGATTGTGATGCAGTCTGGACACTTGAAACCTCATTGTAATCTTACACACAAATGAGCATGCAAAATGTCACTTGAAAGGCAGAGATTTAGATACCTAAGTTGTAGAGGCAATTATCCATTTGTGTACGTCAGTGTTGTGTTTAAGAACACAAAATATTTATGTGTATCCAGTGGAGACCCATCAGGAGAAAAGGGCTCTTCAAAATAATTTTCAAAGCTTTATTTAAAATACAGAACAATGAATTTAAAACTCTGGTATATGAAATGTTGATAGCGAATTTTATTAGTTAAATAAGAGAATAGGAATCTGAAAATCTGGGGGCAGCATTGTGTATATGTATACATGATTTTTAAATTTATTTATTCAGTATGAAATCAAAAGGAAAAACAGCAACCAGATTATATGCAGAATTTCATTGTAAAGAAGTTTTTATCATATGATTTTCTCGGTTCACAATGGCTCTTTGGATTCATTTGCTACCCCTGACATTAACACAGCTAGCAGAGATAAAAATGGAAAATGTTTCCATTGTACAGCATGCAATGGAGCTATTTTTGCAAATTCCCCCCCCCCCCCCGCCCCCCCCACTTTCAGCCCCACCTGGGAAGATGTGACATGATGGGACCAGGCCAGTGACAAACTCAGTTATGTTAAAGACACTTGAAAATTACACTGGCTTTTCCCACCTATTACAGTGTAGCACTGCCTCTGTTATCTGGACCAGAAATATTTCATTTCACTAGATCCCAATCTCGTAAGACAGCCCTGTCATTTTAATTTGTCACTCTTTGTGTACTGCATTGCGCGGGAGTCTTGTCTCCCCAGCCAATGCCATAGGCTACTGCTCAGAAGAGAAGCCTGTCACAGGGGATAGCAGAGGTAAACACCACAAAAAAGAAAAGTTTATGGCTGAAATCACCACCCAGGGCTCCCTTCCCGCAGGGTTATCAGGTGGTGTAATCACCCCCAGCCGAATGGGAAAGATTCATAATTTCAGCTGTGATAGGTACCCACACATCCCGCCTGCTGTCCCCTCCCTGCGCCGTGGTCCCCGTGCAGCAGGGTCACTCGGAGAAGGGAGCAGAAAGGGACAAGTGAAGAAATGAAAGAATCAGTGGTAGGAAGAAAAGTTGTGATTGGTGTGAGGCCGGAGCCTGAAAACAGCTCCAGGAACTCTGTGGTAGAGCTGACAGCAAAAGAAAAATCTGGAGGAAAAAAAATAAGACCAGGGATGAGGAAACATCAGCGAAACAAACCAGTGATTCCAGATCACTGGTACCAGCAGTTCCAAGCCTTTTTCCAAAGAAGGCACTGGTTGCACAAAGCAAACACCACCACAGATCTATGAGGGTATTTTGCATTACTCTGAACAGTATGGCAAATCTTCCTTGCAAAGTGTGACAGAGTCAAAGGGAATGAAGACAGCAAAGCTGCAAAGCTTGTTTACTTCTTAAGCACAGAGATGGTGTAGCACGGTTCTGCCTTCCCTGATGTGGATTTTTGGCTTCCTCTTTGGTCAACCCCCACCGAAGCAATTAATCAAAATAAATGAGGCAGCAAACATCTGATACTAGCTGACTTCAGACTGCAGTACATTAACTGTCTTTGGGAATTTCATTTACCACGCTGTGCAGAATGCACTGTGGGCTGTACTCCAATAGCTTCACTCCTGAACAGTACTTGGAAGTGCGAGTTATTGGTAAATGATTGACTAGAATAAAGGAATAGCTGATCTTTGGTTTTATTGGTTATGATTTGTGGAATCTCTATATATTTATGCAAATAAATAGCTGTAAAGAAGTGAAGGGTGGTGCTATCAATTATCAACTGTACCAAGCTTTCCTCTATATTTTCATGATAGGAGGGGAGGTACTAAAGCAAGTGAGAGGCATTAAAGCAAGTGAGAGTCAGCCCTCCTGTAAACAGACATAAAGAATCAGAGACAAAACATCTCAAATCTAAGGATTAGCAAGTTCTTAATGGTAAAATTGGGAAATTACTGTGAATCACAAGAGAGACCAAACATCTTTCATCAGGGATGCAAAACCAGACATATTCCAACAGATAAAACAAAGCCATTTATTAAAGGCAGTAGGTAACACAATTTTGTTAAGGCAAAATTTAGAGGAAAATATAGTCTATTTAGTAGATATATCAAAAAATAGTGATAGGATTTTCTGTAAATAATGTAGAAGAGCTATGCTGATTAGGCATGACCATGTCATGCCAAGGGGTTATTGGTTTTGGTTTGATTATAACTTTGCATTGCTGAAGTGTGAAGGTGGAGTTGCTGCCTACTTGTCATCCCATCATGGTTGGTTTTTTATAAGTCAAATGGTATTCTCAGAGCAATGTAAGCAGAGGTTACTATGAAGTGTCCACACCTACAATGTCTTCAGCAGTCAGAGAGCTATCTTGGTCTCTTGAGAAAGCCTAGGAAATGAGCACAGGATATTTTCTCTTGCCTATTCCTTAGGTGGTTTTGCTTTATTGGAAGCCCATCCCCCCAAAAAAAATAAATGGAAAGGGAAAAAAGGAAAAAAGAGGAGAGGAGGGGAGGGGAGGGGAGGAGAGGAGAGGGGAGGAGAGGAGAGGAGAGGGGAGGGGAGGAGAGGAGAGGAGAGGAGAGGAGAGGAGAGGAGAGGAGAGGAGAGGAGAGGAGAGGAGGAGAGGGAAAAAAGGAAAAAGAGACATGAAATAGACTAGTCTGTTTCTTCTCCAAAACTGATCCCTGGATTTTTGTAATAAGCTTTGTTGTCCAGAAGAGCATTCAAACCCCTAGAGCAGCTAATAAGACCTATCTGCTAGTATGACTTAAAAGCAATTAAAGAGCAAGGTTTATGTGCCTGATACAAGAATGACTCAATGGTGTCCTTATGCAGATTCCTAGAATCACTGTCCTTTTACAAATTATGCAAATTATAATTTGTACAGCGAATTATAATTGAAAAGTTTCTGAGATTTTCTGTTTAGAGTTTTCAGTATCGATTCAAAGAGGTAATGTGACAAATTTTGCAAAGAGGTTATTCTAAGCACAAGGGAAGTCATGGAAATGAAATTAAGAACAGGCAGGAGACAAGTTTGGAAAGAGCGTAAGTAGATGGGGAAGCAAGAACGGCAGCTCCTATTGTACAAGTTGGGGAAGAGAAGCAAATACTTTTAGTCATCAAGGTGAAAAATGAAGTCACTGTCAGAATTAAGATTTGAAGCTGAGGTGTTGTGAGCTGGAATGATTCACACAGCCAGAGGGAATTTGGCATGAAATGTCATTTCATTTTAACAGAATTTGGCTAATTAATTACCCTGTAACGCCTTTGAAAATGTCCCCCTAGTGCTTGAAAGATCAGACTGTACCTTCCTCTGATTTAGTTTGCTTTTTGATTCTGAGAGCAAGATCTAAAAGAGAGAAACAAACCACCTTCTCCACTCAAAAAGAGCGGTTGAATCCCAGTGCCCTTTCCAAGAGATCTCTGCCCTTCTCCCACGCTGCTGTGGGGAGGCGCGCTGTGCTCCCAGCACTCAGCTCTGGCAGCAGCCTGGGCAGGGCTGGCTGGGGCTGACACATCTGGATAGAAATATCCCTACCAGATGTATAATAACTTTTTACCAGAAATCAAGCAAAAGAAATGGCCCATTTTCCCCCTACCCAGTGACCATTTGAAAAGCAGACCAAGAGCTGTTCTGAGCACCTTGTGGGTGTCCACCCGTGTTTGCCTCTCCTACACTTCATGCTCTATAATTATTCTGACAGGGATGCTTTTTCAACCAAGAACTAGATTGTATAAATATAATATGCATAGTAAAATATTAAATGCTTAACTGTTTGTTTGTACACTTATGAAACACTCTGTAACAGGATTAGGCTGGATCCCTAAAGAGTCATTAACTTGCATTATATTGAAGTATTTATTATTGTGGCATATGTAATGGATAATATTTGTTTACATTTTTAATTACTCACATTTTCAGCCAAGAAAATCTCCAAGGATAATGTCTCATTTACAAGTGTCCTGGCAAAAGACAACATAATGTAATCACACATTACCAACAATTCCATGACAACCATGCAATGGTTTAAATATGAATTTCAAGTAAAGACATAATTATGGTAAACTATACAATAAAATACACATGATAATGTGTATCATTATAAAAAAAAAAGCAAAAACTTGCAAAACTGAAATGAAGGAAACTCTTCTTTAGCTACTGTGGATTATGAACTTGTTCCACTCCCAGGCAAGTGAAGAGAAAAAAATCCCATTTTCATTCACAGTCTCTAAACTGACACCACAAACAATGTAGCAAGTAAGTGGCAATTTGTACCTTCAGAATTTCCCATATATTGAGCCCTATAATTATGACAGTGACACCTCTTTTTTTTTTTTTTTTTTTTTCTCCCAGAAAGTGAATAAATAAATAAAAGGAATTTAAATTTAAGTAATGGAAAAGCTTTGCTTTTGCAAGGTTTCTGCAACAGAAGAGCCTGCAGTAGAATCTGCTTGTGTGATAACCTCTCCCTGTCAGAATCAGCCAAGGGATGAGCTGTATTATCCCACAGACTTAGCTCATCCATGATACATTTTTTGGCAAGTTTCTTAGAAATATTCTATGCAGATCTTAATGTCAGCTAGAGAATTGATCCGGCAGTAATCAATAGGCTGTTGACTTAATCCTTGTTCACTGTAATTCCAATTTGTCTAATTTCAATTGTTCGTAAACAGACTTTTGGTAATAACATGTAGGGAAAAATTTGAGGTATTACATAGAAAATAATTATTTGTAGCTTTCATGGAGTCCCACCAATGGTGTGACAGAGAGTTTCATTCCCAAAATAAATAAGAATATATGTATTTTAGTAGAAGCATCATGAGGAATTGAATTTTGGAAAACATCCTGAAAGTGAGCTGAGCAACATGGAGAATTTTGTGAATCATGTCAAATTTCACATTCCTTAATTTGCAAGAATATATTTCTCGCGTTTGCTATGGATAGCTTTCCTTCTCCCTAACTGATCTGTCTTTTTCACTGCTTCTTGGTACTTATTTCTAGTCTTTATTGTACTATCCTGCCTGAGAGGTGTTACCAGACAAAATGAGCACATAAGCCACAATGTTGTGATAGCTGACACCATGGTCTGGATCCAAAGTCCACTGCAGCATAGTGGGGAGTAATCACTGGTTAGAGGTGAAACTTGTGGGTCCTGAATGATGTGATTAAGGTGGAAAAAAAAGGAATGATAGCATAAACAAAATTATTTTCAAAACAGTTCTTAGAACCTTGTAAAAGTCAATTCTCTTTGGACTGTATTTTCATTTCAGTCTGTTGCTTGTGTTAACATAGAATAAAAGTACAAATCTTCCGTCTGGAGGGGCAGATAAAATAGCCACTTTTCTTTTTAGGTAGATAACATTTTTTGTTCCTGTGGCATAATGTACCTTGATATTAATCTGGAGTACCAAAATTAGTTATTTAACATTTTTATAATGTATTTTTGATCTTTACATGGAGAAGTGGACCTATGCAACTGAAACATATTGCAGGAAACCCTCTCTTATTTAGCTGATTGCAGTTATTAAAAGAAAACAGCCCAGCGGAACGAAAACCAAAGTGTTCCTATCACAGCTTGAATAAAGTGATCCATACACGAGGTTCAGAGCATAGTTGCTGCAGTGGAAGTGGTGCATGCCATGCTATTTTATATCTCTGAAATCATACTCGTGTCTTAAAAAGAGTGTGTAATTCTTTTACTAATTAATTGTAACAGAGTTTAGTTTGCCCACTGAGAGGAGCATAAACCTTTTAATTGTTATATTTTAGAAGTCTCCAAGTCCCCAGCCAGTAGTAACCATTTGATGTGTATCATGTCAAATGCAATGCTTCAAAATTATGTTGATTAAAAAAACATAAAGTTAATGAATTGTAAAAAAAAAAAAACCACACAGTGTTCTTTAGAAGGCATGGTTTTAAAAAATGTCTATTTTAATCTTTGTAATATAACTGTCTCTGGTATTTCTGTCATTTGGTAATGCTTCCAGACACGTTCATGGTGGTCATCGTTGATCATATAAATTCAAGAGATTCCAAGGCTTTTTCTATTTGCATAAAAAACAAAGAAAGTATTGTCAGAAATCCCCAAATATGCATTTTGAATCAAGTTTCACCTAAATGCTATACAAAGACTCAGTGTTTCAATGCTAATTTATTGAAAATGCCTTGGCCTTTAGGAATTTCCCATTGGCACTTAGTGGAGCTGAACTCAAAGTGGCAATGGCAAAAAACAGCCATGGAAACTGTGTTCATGCTGACATCTAAGCCCTAGTGCTCAAATTATGAGTGCCCTGAAACAAAATACTGTAGAAGGAAAAACAAAACATAAAAAATGCTCTAGGTGCCAAGATTTTGCTTGAAAAGGGTGGAGGGGAAAATAAATTTAGGGTTCTTTTAGTGAAATCTAATGTGCTAAAGACTTAGCACAGAGAAAGGATTTAACAAAAGATGTAAAAGGTTTTATGTTTAATGCACAGCTCTGAAGTCAGTGTTTTATATCTATAATTTCTTCATATCCATAACCATATTTAGATTTCAACATATGGTCTGTAAATAACATATGTAAGCCGGATCGTTGAGTGAGATGATTTTTTTTCCTGCTGAATGTAAGTGTTTATTTTATGAGCAGAGACGTGAAAAGTTCATTCATGTCAAAATGTGTTGCTAAGTATAAACATGCTGCTTCACTTTAGGCAGGATCAGGAAAGACCCTGGGTGTGTAATCTGTGAATTGACTCTATGCTGATGTTGCCCAGGTTTTGTATTACTAAACTATGGCTCAAAACAACAACAAAAATTTAACCTTTAAATAGAGGCACCAAAATAATTTAAAACAGATTGGGGGGTTTAAAGGGCTCCAAGAATAAGCAGCTCATATTTCAGTTCCTCCCCTCTAGGGCCTACCTATTTGGTGTTCAGAGTTCATCTCATATTGCAGCTGCTTATGTTCACATTTTCTGCAGTGTGTGGATGAAATGTCCAAGGAAAAGAAGAAAACAACAACAACAAAAAGTAAAATATACAACATTAAAAATATCTTCCCTAAAACAATGGTTTGGCTGTTATTGGGCAGGGAATAGGCCAAACCACCCAGAGGCTTTTAAGTAAGAGTAGGGGAAAGAAAAAAACCACAAAGAACGGTGAGAAAGCACAGAGATTTTAAAGGGACCTTCAGTTTCAGGGGACATTTTTTATTCAAAGTTCTTTCAGGTTATGGAACCCATTATTTGTTTTTGTTCTTTTATTAAAAATTTCTTTGTAATTCATTTGGACTTCCTTGCCACTGGGCACAGACAGATAGCAACAAAACCAAACAATTACACTCTAAATTTATCACTTTATTCTGTTTTACAGTGTATCTCTGATTATGGAAACAATACATTTTTTTGCACCTTTCTTTGGTTACTATTTGTCAAGAGTAGCCTTTATAAACAATATATTTTCCCATTTTAATAAAAGGCTAGAGCTGCACTAAGTGCGTAGGATGGGATTTGAAACAAAAACCCATCAGACTGCTAGACTAAGGTTACAAGTCCTTTGGTTATACCACACTATCTTATGAGTTAGTAAGCCTTCATCTATTACATTTTCTAGTCCTACTATTCAAATGTATCAGCCATATATCTCTTTAATGAATGAACTAATTTCATTCCTTTCACCAGAATATCTTGCCATGTGGTCCTGCAACCAAAATGATTGCTTTTGCAAACAGCCCACTCACACCAAACATTGTGTACTAAATATTGAGGCTCTGAGGACATTTTCTTCCTTTCATATAATCTATTCCATTTTTCTTTAGCCTGTACTTATGCATATGTAAAGGTATTATTACGAAGGACCCAACATCCTTTGATGACTGAAAATCTGGCCCCTTTGAAGTCTATGTGAATTTTGCTTTCAGCTGCAGCAGGGAAAATTTCACCCCATCTGCCTAAGTCTCCATAAGTAATTCACATGACTTGGGTCCAAAAATAGGTGAGCACTGTGTTCGCTAGTAAATGGCGAACTCACTGGTCACTGTAACTGAATCCAAATGTGAAACCCAAAGCTGATAGTAGATATGGTAGATACCTTCTCATATGGTCCTTTCCTCCAGTCTGCCTGCAATTTTCTGTATTTCCCTTCTGTCTCACCTCCCCACACTCTTCTGCTCACAATCAGGGAGACTTCATATTATTTGGGCATCAATCCTTTCAAGGCTTGCCCAGCCAGCCATGGCTGTCATTCCTGAGGTGCTCAGGATCAGTCCTGTGGATTTGACAGAGATAATTCTAAGGACTTGATTTCCTTTGCAACTCTCCTACTCATTTCTTCAGAAATCTCTTCCTTCTGACTTGCATTAATAGGGTGGAACATATAGGCCAGGGCAACTAATCTACTGTAGTAATATTTTAATTAATAATTAGATATAGCTTGTTCTCTCAAGATGAAAATATTTCCATTAGGACTAAATCTTGATTCTAGAAAAAAGCTAAAATATTATGAATGGTGTGCTGAACTATCACTCAAGGGAGTACAAAAATCATATGTCTAACAGAGTAAATCTTCCAACAATGCAAAAATATACTTATGCAGTCTGTCAGTGCAAAGGGAGTACAAATTCCCATGAGCCACAGTAAAACCAGGATTCCACCTCAACTGTTTCAGCTCCTGCTGCAGGGCCAGGTATCTCCACACAAAACCAGCTTCGTTATGTATTCACCTGAAACCTATGGAGAATGTTCCTCCATTTTGTGGATGAAGAAGATAAGGAATTTGTATGTCTGTTTAAAAAAAAAAAAAAAGAAAGAAAAAGAAAAGTGAAAAGTGTTGCCAAAACTAAGTTTCTCTCTGTTGCTGATTGATTTCTTACATGACTGAGTGTTCATATGGAATTGTATGTAGTGTATTTTATTATTTATTTCCTAGATCATGTCTACCCTATTAACAGTTGACTACAAGTAGAGTTGCTACTATATAAAACTGGTCTTTGCATCTGACTTTAAATTCAATGTTAGTTTGGGAAGAGTATCATATGAGTCAGATAATCTCATTTCACTTTCATGGTGTTTCTAGATGTCTGTCTGAAGACTAAAACATCTGCGAAAGCAGCCACAGAACCTAGAAATCAAGATACTACTAAACAAATTTTTCCTGATCTGCAGTATCATTAGAAAATTGGGGGATTAGCATATGTTACATATGGTATATATTTGTCCTTTTTTTCTACATATTTATCTGAAAGGTTAATGAAAATGCAGATGCAACGGTTCCTTTATATGGGCTTACCTTCCAAGAGTGCCAGTTTTCAGGCTAATTGATTATGTCAGAAGCTCTATAAATATCAATAGCATATGGAAAGGTTAAGCCGAGGTCTCCACATAACTGGATTCATACTCTTTATTGATGGTACAACCATTATCCAACCATAATGGAAGTGCTTTGAGTGTGAAATAGAGTAGAACGTTAGCTAATTTTCACCAACAACTGGAAGACTTTGTCTGACTGACTGACTTCTGTAAACTAATGAACAAACATATGCTCTATAATGTGTAAACTAAAATTAGAATTTAAAAAAATCAAGGATAATGTATGATAAAATGTTCATTATTTTTCCAGTTGTAGTTTTGTGTTATTTAAGGTGGTCTTTAATTTCCCCTGAAATAAACAGTAGCAGGATGTGTTAAAATAACATCTTACAAATAAAAGGAGGTAGTTGACAATGTACTACTCAGCTTTCACTAACTGATATAAAGATACTTTCTTCTTTAGAAGAATCAGGAATCAATTGATTAGGAATCAATTCTTCTAAAACATAATTCGAGTGTGCTATCTTTTTTGAGCATGCTAACAGCAATTTTCAGCATGTCTTTTTCTCTTTTAGCTTTTTTCCTTTATTACCTCTTTTTTGGTAGGATATAGAGAACTCAGTCCAACCCCTAAATGATTCCCTGGTAGCTCTGAGTAGCAAAGTTTTTTCTGCATGAGAGCAGTGTGGCAATCCCTGTCACCACTCCCCAGTACCCGGTAGCGGAGCAGGAGGCGGGTGGCAGCTTTGCCAATTGCGCCAAAGCAAAGACAATTTATTAGAAGTTTGAGCAGTTACCAATGTATGTTCCACATGCTGTGGAAACGTTGGAGAGGCATATTCAGGCTGCCACATGGAGTCATAACCCCATTTTCACACTCATGGCTGGACTGCACTTGCCGTGGTTCGCCCGCCACTTTCTGAAACGATCTGTGTGCCCCACAGGTTTTGCAGGAAGAGCAAGCCTGATGCTTCACTGCATTTAGTAAGTTAAAAAGTAGAGTAGCGCTTTAAAAATAAAATCATTGCAAATGTGCCAAAGATTTCTAGCCAGCTGGCAAATGCAGCTAAAAATTCGGCATATTTCCAACTCAGGAGTCAATATAGTGCTTATTTCAGTAAGTGGTATGGGACAGCGGTTTGGCTGTTCGCACCAGAAATGAAAAGTGCTATTGTGTCAGTAGTAAGTGTATTTTCTTTGCACAGACAAAATAGATAGGAAGAAATTGCAATTCATTACACTGCATTTTGCTCTCATAATGAGTATGCTTGGCCTCAGAATGTGTCTGTGCTTTCCCGTATAAATTTCCCTTAAATGTAGTATATAACAGCAATTAGAAAATACTGCCTCTTTTGGTTTAGAAAGATTACTAGAGAGAATTTAGGAGAAAACCAGATATAATCAATTCCATCTTTAACATCTGTTTCTAACTGCGTGAAGCTTCATGTGAGAGTAAAATTCCCCTACCAGTGAAATCAACGGCAAAATTCCTACTGAGTTTATCCCAATTGATCAGGCTATTCCTTTACGGCTAGACTTCTCCACCCTCACTCACACAATCCACATGATCTCACCCAAATCAGCATGCAGGAAGATATACTTCACTGTGACCCCTGATTCTCAAAAAAACTAATGTGTCATCCAATTGATACTGAGTTTATAGCTGTCTTGGAGAGATTGGTTTCTCCTACAGTTGAGAAGTCATGAGTGACTTTATGCCAGATTTACTCCTATTATTTGCTAAGCAATGTCTGCAGCAGCCTTTGAACTTCAGCAGCTAACCACAAATGAGGTGACCCTGGTTAGACTATTTGCATGAAAAGGATAAACTGCAGAAAGCTGTGACATGTGCAGCCTGTTCCCCAGCCTGGGCTGAAGGTGACCTGCATCGTCCTGCCCAGGAACAGCTTTGGTCAAACTGTTGAGTGGAAACATGGGCTGATGGGTCAGTTCCAATAGTGGAAATGCAGGAAAACCTTGATTAAATGTATAGCTACAGACACTTCCACACTCCTTCTGTCCAAATTTTCATTGGCCCTCTGCAACTAAAAAGTGGAGAATTTACAGTGGACACATAGGGAAAAAAAAAACCCTTTTCTTTCCTTCTAGTAAGAGTGGAGGGAAAATCTTTTAGCTTTTGACATGAATATAATATGATATGCTTGATGATTGTCATCCAGACCAGTTGAAAATGAAAGGTCAAATCCAACTCATTTTAGTCATGTAAAGAACCCTACAAAGTCAGTTTGACTAATGTTCTTCAGGGAGAGAAGTTTAGCTTTGAGCATTATCTGGAGAGAAAGAAAGTGTAAAGCCATTGCTTTCTCAGAATTGCAGTTAAGGACACTAAAAAAAGATTTACAAATGGCTTTGGATTCCTTTAGTTTAAAAAAGAGTTGGAGTTTGACTGAAGTAGCTGAAGAGTACATTAAGACCCAGATTTTCCTGAAGTCCAGCAAAGCCTTAGTTCCAGTATCAACTCCATGCACTCTCAAGGCAAATGGTGTAGTCCCTTGTAGACTGGTGCTTCTTCCACCCTCTACATGGAAGAAAGTTGCTGGGAAGTACATCTAAGAAACCAGACTACACAAATTATCTGAAAAAATAGCGGCATTAATAAAATGCTGTTTTCTTAAATGCAATGCTGTTTTACAATGAGAAAGGTGAAGGTCGTGACAAAAGCCACTGCTTTTTCAAATTTTGAAAATAACATAAAGAGATTGCTATGATGTGAATCCCATGATTTTTGAAAGCATCCCCAAATCCTTGTAAATAGATAACACAATGCCTATGTTATTCTGAAAATGCCCCTGCTTCTGAACTGTGCTTAAATAACCTTGTACTACGCCAATTAGATTCACACCACACCTATATTGCAAAGGACTGGTTTTTCTCTCAATTAGTTGATAGGGTTTAGACACACTGATAGATGGTACTAAATGCAAATGGGCCAAATCCTAAAGCCATTACACTGTTTTCATGCTGTCACTCTGCAGGCATTGATTTCACTGGCGTGCTGAGGAAAACCCGAATATGAACATCAGTATGCAGCTCAATATTTTATGGGTTTTCTTGTCTTGGCTTTTAAAAATATTCTCCCTCTGCTATTCCTTAGCCAGAAGAGCAAAAAGAGCTAGTTCCAGCCCTGACTTCAAAAACAGGCTGAGTGACAGTACAGAGGCTTGAGGAAATACAAGTTTATATGTGGGCTTTTTTATCATCTCTAATGGCAAAATTAAAATTAGTTCCCAATTAAAAGAGAAAAGCACAAGTACAATCTGAGAACAGCAGATAAAGGGTGGCATGAAGGGAAGATTATTAAGCAGCATAGTATAACAGGACCCCAGGTGCAGAAGGGCCTCATTATACTCACATTCTTGTGCTGCAACATACGGACATACAGTAAACCAAAAAAAAATATTCCAAAGGACAGTTTTACACAGTGGCTACACTTGAGATGAGTACATGTTTTTTGAAGACAGACCATAACAACTTGGTTTTTACTTCCAAAATACAGTGGCACATTAATTGCTTGATCAGCCAAATGAAACTAAATGTAATTAAGACTAGTGTGGGGTTAATTTGGTCCATAATTATGTTATATAAAGTAAATGAAAATTGTTTCTTTCCTAAATTGCAATTCATTAAAATTACAGATATTAAAATAAGATACTATAAAATTACATGAAGCATGTACACATTAATAGCCATTAGTAATAGCTTGATATTTCTATCTAAGCAACAGTTTATTAGAATGCCAAAAGGTTATATTTGACAACTCACATGACTGATTTTTTTCCTCATCCTTTCTGCTCCTCTAAGAAATTCGGTCTTACTACACACATAACATATGCCATGTCACATTTAAGCATGTTAGGCATATTAGTTTTAGATTTGCTTTAGCAATAATATTTACTGTTCATTAAAAGTTTGATGGCCGTATCTCTGGTATGAACCACACCAGCCTCCAAGCTTTGACAGGAAGCTGGTGCCTCCTCTAGCAGACCAATACAGTGCTTTGTTTTGGGAACAAGAAGATCTTGGTAGTAGGCAAAAGCAGATCCTCGTGCCTTAAGTTTAACTTAAGAGTAAATTTAAAGCTAAGTACATACTTAATGGTTTTGCTATGCTTTAGTAACCTTTTATGAGGACTTGAGTATTTTGTAGAATTGTAACCACTGGCTCTGTATACTGAAATCAACGGTAGCTGTCATGGTGTGCAGGGTCTGACCTGTACCTCTTATGAGACAAAATATCCCTAGGTATTTCTACAAAGACTTGCAAACTTCAGGGTATCACATTGTGACCACTCGTATGAATTGATTTCCCACTGTTTCTTTATCTGAATTTTTTCCTTTGGGGAACAGAAAATACCCAGCAACAACATCTTAATATTAGACACAAAGAGTGACAAATCAGAGCTTTAGAAACCATAGCATCCATGTGACTTTTGAGCTCGTGATAAATGATGTACACTAGAAATGTATGTGGTATTTTCTGTTCTTGTGTACATCAGATAACAAGCTACAAGCACAATACTCATTTTTCATGCACCTAGGATACTCACTGAAATCAGTGAAAGAATAGAAAATGCAGGATGAGTCTTGTTATTAGGGTCCTGCTTCTTCAACTCCAATATGACCAAATTTAGTGTCAAAGACATGAAACCTCTAGCTGCATTGCACAGCTGGGTATCATATTTAACCACAAGGATTAGGATGTAATCCTGTGATTTCTGAGCAACCTGAATTTCTTAAGTACTCAGTACTTGCAGGCTCAGGGTCTTGTTATGTTCCTTGGAAAGCTGTGAGAAAATAAGTTTTATTCAAATGTTCTGCATTTGGTTTTTTCTTTGCATGAAATAGGAAGGCACTCTTTGTTAGAGGAAGAAACCACTGTTATTGCAGTCTTGATACATGCTTTTGAAATAGTTTTGCATACACTGATCCTAGATTTGCAAACTGAAATTAATTTTAAAAAAAATAAACATACTCAGTATCTCTCTTAGGTTTGTAATAACTCAGACATGTTTAGTTGCTAGAATCATGTTATTGCCAACAACAATAAATATATTTGTGTCTTAATTATCAATTCCGGTAATTGAGTATTTCATAAAAGTGGTTTATAAGATGAAGATAAAAGATCAGCACCCTACAGTGTTGGTTATACCTGTACAAAATATTAATACAATCTCATTTAATAAGCTGACCAATAATCACATAAAGTAGAATATCTTAATGATGGTATCTTACTTTCAACAAACTAAGAGATGTTTTGCAATATTTAATTGAGCGAATGTCCCAGTGGCTTCAGTGAAAGTTGTGCATGATTAAGGACTACAGAATTTTGGCTTAATAATATTTTATCATTTATGCATGGAAATGTAGGGTGATAACAGTTATTAGCATTCCAGGTAAAGTAGCTCATGCAAATTATTCTGCTATTAAATAGTAAGTCACATTGTATTTAATACCCCAAAAATAGTTATGTATATTTAACAGGGAAATGACAATAGAAAAAAATGGATTTAGTTCAGATGTTGAGCTGCTATGTAAACCAATTATCTATCCTGAGGGAAACGGCTCTGTCTACAACTACTTAGGCTCTAGGGCCTATTACAAACCCTGGAGTGGGCTGTTGTTTCGGTTCTCAAGGGAATCTGCCACGTCACACTGAAAATAGTTGACAATAATTAGAAAGCCTGCTTCTGCCAGTACTGCACACATTTTTAATACCTTTCTAAGTGTTATGGGAGATAATATATAAGGTTTTTAGAATTCCAGTCAGGCTAAGGTGAACCATGGAAAGGACAACTACACAATAGCCCCAAACTGGACTGTGACAGGCTAATTATTGTGGCTTCATTATAAAACCTCGTTTTGCATAGGTCACCTGGGAAGTGTAATTAAAAATGCATTATTGGTGTATATTTTTATTGAAGCAATTAAATTAAAAAGCCAAAAAAATAATTATTTGACGAGCAAATAATAATGTTGGTCAACAGCGTTTATCTAAGAAAGAGAGAACATGTTAGTGGTTCATTAGCAGTAAATGTGTTAACTGGAATGCCGTTTGAAAAACGAGCTATAGAACAGCTTTTAAATACTCAGATTAAAGGATTTATAATGTCAAGTTTAACACAGAAATTATAGATGGTATTACATAGCCATGAGTAATAGCACCTTTAATCTGACTTAGTAAAATGATTTACTACACATGGTGTGCTTTTCACAATTAGACAGCTATATATCTATCTAATATCGAACATCTGTATCAGCCATATAGCGGGATATCAACATACATGTATGCACACCTAGGTGGATATGCACGTGTACCTGTAGGAATATGCATATTCCCTAATACTCTCCGGCATCTGATGCAGAAAAACCTTTTACCAATATCGTCCATGCAGATCTCAGGGGGTCCTCTTTAGATCTTCCTACCATGGAGCCACAGGGATGTGAGAAGACGTAAGTCGTAACTCAGGGAAAGTAGTAGGATCACCATGCTCAAAGCACAGGCTTCCTGGACAATTGTGGGTAGATATACACTGCCTGGCAAATTGTTGCTGTGCTTACAGAAACCACTTGTACAAGGCTTACATAGTAAAGCCAGCTCTTTCCAGAAATGCTAGGTTGATAGAGCACACACTTGACAGTTATTTCTCATGGGATGAGATACGTCCTGAATGTCTCTTGTTGGCTGTGCTGCTCAGACTCTCTTCAGGATGTATGCAGTAGGATGGATGCTTTTACACTAGGTTCAGTTTGCAGGCTGTGAAGTTATCAGCAGATGCACAAAGGACATACTTGAGGCTCTCAAGGCATATTCAGTCTTTCTCGTACAGAAACCATTTGGTGTCCCTCAGCATCACTGACCACAACTGCATACACAGCTCAGGTTATGGATGTACCAGGGACATACACACAAGCACAACGACATTTTCTGTCTTTGATCCTTCTTCTGATAATTCCTAATTTCCTCTTTGCGTTTTGGTTGTCAATAGCATTGTACCGGCATTGCCAAAGGACTCACAGTCCTCTAAGATCTCTATCCTGCGAAGAGAATCTCTCCTCCGGTAAATATTCTTAGGGCTGTTTTTCTCCAAGCTTTTACCCTTCATTTCCTCTCTTATTATATTGTTGAGTCGCTCACAAGACATTTCCCTAACACTTTACACATAAATTTAAGTCTGAATAATTCTTATCACCTGTAAACTTTGCTACCCCACTACTTAACATTTTCCACATAATTTATGAATATCTTGAACAGCAGAATCCCAGCAGAGATCTCCAGAGGATTCTGCTAGTAATCATCCTTCTCTGTGAAAATTGACCACTTATTGTTCCCCTTTGTTTCCCTTCTTTTCACCAGTTGCTAATCCTGAGGAATACCTTCCCTTTAGCCCATGACTAATCTTCAAGTTTTTGTTTCTCTAAGAGTCTTTGGTGAGGATTTTGTTGAAAGTCTGTTGAAAATCCAGTCACACTGTATCAACTGACTGTGTTATCCATACATACACTGATGTGATCTAACAACTATAAAAGATTTTGGGGCATGACTGTTGCACAGAAACTAATCCTGACCCTCTTCCCATATGGCTACTGATGTTTTGTTATGGTTTCTACTTATTTACCTGTTACAGAAATAAACTTACAGGTCTGCAGTTAATAGTATCATTTGCAAGGACTTTAGTGATCAATATCATATGTTAGTCACATTTTGTTTCTCTGCCTCTGTGGCTGCTTTAAACCAAAGCACCATTACTGTCTGATTTCATGTATGAGTTCTCAGACAGCTTGGGTAAATACCATCTCACCTTGACGCTTTCTTCATATCCCCGTCTGCTAAAATGTCCTAAAATTTTGTCTGTTGTACTGATACCACAATTTTCCACAGTTCCCCAGTTCCTTGTGTCTCCAGACTGGCATTGGTATAACAGCCTTCTGACACAGTCTTACCTTTTTTTTTTATGGTTTTTTCTTTGAACTCTCTTTTTACATTATCTTTGCCCTTTTTATCCCTCTCCATCAATTAAACTTTCAAATTTGGTACTTTACCTGCTTTCCCTTGTCCTTGTAAAACTTTGAGAACTTAAGGGTTACTGAAGTTTTGGGACTGAATTCATGTTTCAGGAGAAGGTTGGTTATTACTAATCACAAGCACAGACTTAAGTAGGCCAAGTTTCTTACTGAAAATATCCTTCCATATGACTGTGGTAATCTCTTTTTTTCAGGTATATTTTATCCCACCCTAAACGTTGTCGCATTTTCACAATAGCAAATTTACCGACAAGCAAACACCTACAAAAAAAGGCAATTCTGTGCTCAGCGCTGAAAATACGAATGTATTATGCAGTGACCTTCAAAACAGCAAGGCCTGATCCTCCTCTCGGTGAAGCAGAGGGAGCTGGCTGCTGGCTCTCCTCCTCACAATAGGACCCTGTTACAGCCCAGCGCTGAAGCATTCTCATCAATAAACAAGAAGTGACTCTTTTGTTACTGCATTTGATTTGAAGACTTTTTCAACAATAACGAAGTATGTCTAATGGTTATACCCTTTCTAAAAATAATCTCTTCCAGACATTTCTCCCCCTCTTTCTCGCTCCATGTTATATATGTATGTATTCATGGATGTACGACTGTACTGAAACCAAAGATAAGTTTCTGCTTTTTTTTTTTTTAATTTTCATTCCCAACACGAGAGCAGAACTTATGCCCCAATTTGAAAAAATGCCTAAACCTAAAAATGAATTAAACACACATAAAGTTCTGTTACTGGTCAGACCAAAACCCTAAGGGTTGCATTCTGTATTCAATTACACAAGTGTTACTCCCGTTGGAGTCAGGACTGGAGGGCAGAATTCAGTCTGAAATTGTAAACAAGAAAAATATGAACTGAGCCTGTGCTTTCCTTAATATGCACTAGTATGTACCAAGATATTTTTGAATATAAGGTCTCTTATTTGGGAAAAAGGGCAAGACAAAAAAAATTGGTGAGCAACTGGGGAAAGATTTCTCCAGGATAGGATTTGCTGTCTAGATGCTTAGACACAAAAGGGTTTGTTGAAGTGAGGAAACCTGTGTTTTGAGACTCCCAAATTGAGGTTGTTTTGACTTACTACTCTCCTCTGTGTCTTTTTCAGTTGTGCATCTCTGCAGCTGCACATTCCGTACTGGGCTGCAGTTTCCTCACCCTTTTCTGACACCAAATCCAGACCTGCTCCTTCCTTGACACCCACAAGAAGTGGAATAGTAAATGACAGTGATTTTCTTGCACTTGTTTTGAGGTTTGAAGGTTGCTTGTGCATTCCTTGAGAAAGTTGCGGCTTTTTCTTTTGGAAAGTGCTTCTCTTTCTCAGATGACATCCTCTCTGTGCCCTGATCCAAGCTTGCAATCTCAGGGATTGCTTTTCTTTTTGGTGAAGGTCTTATTATGTTTTTGAGTATTGCAGAAATTTGAGCAAATGGTGGACACAGAATACAGGTGTGCTGGGAAGGTTTGCACTTTCACAGTGCACCAAGTTGTGTGTCTCATCTCTGTATGTCTGCACAGCTCAGGAGGCTTCTGTGGTTAAACAGACACATTAGTCAGGCAAGTCTATATGAGCCATCAAGTGCTCTTTCCTTTTGAACATCTTAATGTGTAAGTTGTGGCGTGGTATTAGAAAGAGCGTCCGAAACTGTAGGCAGCAGAATGTTATGTTTCAAAGAGTTATATGCATCACTAAGGTACAATTCAAAATAAAACAGAAATTATATGAAAAACAGAGCCTAAGACAAGGCTGACATTCATTTACTTGCCACAGAGGATGCTGTACAGACAGTTGCCATTTTAGTGTATGAGTGGTCTTCCTGTCTTGTAGAATGGAGCCATTGTTGGCAGTGTCCGTCCCTCGCGGCTGGACAAAGGGCAGTGTGGGGGTGTGGGCCACCAAACGGCAGTGCTGTGAAGAATGGGGGCTTGATGGAGAAGGCTAGGCAAAGCACCTACTCCGTGCTGCTGCTGAGGAGTCAGTGCTTCAGAGGAAGTTTCTTGTGAGTTGTGACATAAAGTATTTTTCCATTTTTTGACGTCTCACATGTGAACAGACATAGCTGAGCTATGATTTTCAAAAAATGACATTATATGAAACTTAGTAGGGACGTTAACAATGTTCAAGTGTGTTAATGAAAATTATTACTTCAGTTTGTCTGCACACACAGTCAGAGCCACAGTGCAATTTAATACTGTTGTTTTAAAAGACAGCTCTGGTAGAACTAGAGGTCTGATGGTCACTGCTGTCTCCCAGGAGAGAAGCTTGGGAGACTTTGCAGCATGATATATTGCCTGGTTTACTTGGGCTTAGGATCCCGCACAGAAAGCACCATCCTCTCTCCCAGTGAAACTGTGACCTACTGGCCCAAATACCTCATCTGATCTTGGCTGCTATGATATCTTAGAAATAAATAGAATTTGCACTAGCCATGCAGTGATCCTAATCTTTGAAGTCTTTACACACCCAGCTTCATTCTGACATTAGAGAGGGTCTGGTAACCATGCAAAAAATGTTAGCTATCTCTAACATGTGATAAAACTGCAATAAATGTAGAAATTGATGAAATGAGGAGCAAATGATTATAGGCATTGTTAGGCAATGAACAGGTTCAGGGAAGATGAACTTTTCTTTTTCAAAAGTTCTAAAACTATCCCTAAAAGTTTAACTGGCAGCAAGCGTGAGCTGGCTCTCGTTCTGAGCTTCTCTTCCTGGAAATAACTTGAAGAAAAACTGCTTCCAATAAGAGGTAACTATTAAACTTCAAGTCAAGGGTTAATTTTTCTTTTCTTAGGGAAGCAGTAAAAGCTGACTTTTTTCTATTCTGTGTTATATGTGGCATTATATGTGGCAGCTGCAACCTATTTCTAATCCTAAATTCTGATAGTTTATTGCCATTGTGGGAGATGAAGGATTTGGTCCTTGGTCTAGAATTCCAGGTGTCTGAGAGATTTGCAAGAGCTAGGAAAAAGGGAAAAATGATGCAAAGAATATGACATTTCTGGAAATATCATTTAGATTTTGGTCATCGGGGAAAAGGAATAGGTGGTCCAGGTCATCTGCTGAACTGGCATTTCAGTGTGTGGGCAAGCAGAGAATCGAGTAGACATACTTGTCCGAGCCATGGGTTACGCTACTGCTTTGAAGTGTGGCACCACCACATAACTTAGAGGTCTAAGTGGACACCTAGTTCTCTCCAGTCTACCTAAGGTTGCAGTTTTCACTCTAGGCTATTTTGTGTCATAGTGCTGGCCCTAGAGACAACAGACAACTTTGTCCTGTTTTAAAATTGCTGTGGTTGCTTAGGGAAGTGGAGCAGATCCACAGTGAAAGCTAAGCTGGAGGTACAATTCTCCATCTCCTGAAGAAATCAGCTGGTGAGTACTGGTGAAAGTCTGCTCAAATATAATGCGTAGATTCCCACCTGCACAAAAGAGAGAGAAGTGCATGCACAGAATAGAATTTCTTACTGTGTCTACTTACTTGAATTATCTTTTCCAAAAATCTTTTTCATTTTCTCTTTTCAAACTCATAATTATGTAGATTTTAAGGCAAAATGGAGTACTATGATTATCTATTCTAATCTCCTCCTTTTCCGCATAACATAAGCCAAAGAACTTCCCTGAATGAATTCCTGTTTCTAGTCTTACAGTTGTGGTTGAACTGAACATGTCTTTTAGAGAAATACCCGATCTTAACATTTTCTGGTGATGAGAAGTCCATTGCAGTCCTGACTTGCTAGTTCACAATGCCTAATTACCCACATTGTTAAAAATACAAGCCTTATGTCTAGTCTGAATTGTTCTCACTTCTGTTTCCAGGTGTTGGATCTTATCATAGCTTTCTGCTAGACTGAAGAACTGTGCATTTTTCAAAGTACTCTTCCCCATGTAGATAACTACAGATTTGAGAAAATCTGCTCTTTTGACCTTCTTTCTGTTAAGTTCAAAGTCTTACCTCTGCTGCCTTGGTAGCAATACCCAGATTCAGATTTGAGCAAGTAACTCAATCCAAGTTGGTGGTTCTGTACTGGAGGCCCTTCCTTGCCTCTGACTCTCTTAACTCCATACTTTATTGTGGCAGAGGCAAGCACAAGCCTGCCATCTATCCAGTTGGCCTTTCTCACACCAGGGGTATTTGCACAGAGACAAAACTTGTGTATAGATGTGCTTCTGAAGGCTAGGGGGAAATATCTATGTTGTTCATTCCTCAATATGTGCATAAAATACAGCAACTTCCAGACTCTAATTGATGAGATTAATTTATTAGCCAAGATGACATTTTGCAGCTTTTTATCTGTACCTATGTCCTGGGGGTACTCTTTTCCTAGCTTTGTCACAGCGATATTGAGAGGGGACAAATTGCAATTATACAGTCAATATTGATAAAGCTCAAGAATATCAGGTCTTCTAAACATGCAAAATAACCTTTTGCATTAGAATAAGTAGTAGATTCACTAATAAGTGAATCTACTTATTAGTGAATCTACTAATACTAATAAGTAGCAGCTCAGAGCTGAGTCAGCAGAAATGTGGCATGGATGATCAGGTCTCTGGACTTTTAGGTGTAAACTCATCAAGTTAATAACTTTACCACTAGAATTTTTAATCTTTTTTTTGTTCATGTTTTTCAGCTTCCAAAGTTTCTTCTACCTCTTTTCTGAACCCTCCCTGATTTTTGTTTTAAAAAGCTTCCTTATCCCAAGAGCAGATGCTCCAATATCAAGGTGATATAACCGTCAACTACCTTTTTTATTTCACTAAATCACATCCCTAATCATAGTAGCCACACTGGCTACTCAGAAACAACACATATTCAGTTGTCTTCTGTGAACATTATTTCTTCTTTTTTTGGAAACACTGCCTTAAAATCTTACAATCCAAAATTCCTTTCTTGTAAATATGACGTATATTTTCTTTTAGATGAAAAGCCTTTCATTGTTGGCACTGAAGCAAGTATTTGACCATGCCAGCTCTCTATACAATGCAGATCCTTTTATGTCAGTGATCAACTTTTATCCTTATTTATCACTTCTCAGTCTTTCCTTTATATGAAAACTTTATCAGAAGTGATGTGACAAGATGCTTTCTACAGGTTATTTATAAAAATATGACAATGTGAGAAAAAACTCCAGTGACATCCTAAAAGAAAGATACCTGCTCAGTGATAATTTCCCACTTGCAAACACACTTCAAGAGCCATCAGCTGTAAACCAGTTATTTTGTATAGTCCTAGGCCCTCAATTCAATCTTTAAAAAAGCACATCAAATGCTTCATAGATCTTATTCATCAACAATATTGTCTTTATCAAGAAAATTTTTATTTTCAGATAGTTTGCTAAGATCTTTCTGCCATTAGCTGCAGTTGATCAATATTCATTAAATTCTCTTGTTTAATTCTTCAAAACAAGAGGAGGTTCACCCCATTAGTGTTTGATATAAGCAAGAGTGTAGCTTGTAGTGTTTTTGTGTATGACTTTTCAGCACAGTAATGTCAAGCTTTATTAGCACTTATTGAAGTCTATGTTAGGAATTACAGAGATCTGCAGTCAAGCTGAGAAGAAGCTTCTATATGGTCTGATTTCTTGTTAAATACTTTTTAATAACCTGACATGCAGAGGGCTTTGAGGTTTGTATGGCTCCTACCAATACAGCAAATGTAGCCTATCTTTTAAAAACAATTGCTTTACTCCTTATCCTTTGCTGAGATTCTCTTAGTTGCTTGAAGGTTGAGGTCTTAAGGTTGACATCCTGCAGTATTTGTTTTAAAAAATGGGTAATATTCAGAGTTTCTATGCATTTAACTGTGCATCTCCTTGCTAAGCAAGTTGCCTTTGTTTCCTTTGAGTAATAGCATGATAATAAGTTAATGAAAAGTAAGATGCAGAAGGGTGTGAGGGAATGATAAATATGTATTTGCATGTATGGAATATTTATGTTGTGCAAAAATACTTGAAATATTGCATATGACTGGAAATACATGTGACTTACCATATGAATGTGCAACATAAGCATATACATACAGAGAGAGTGTGTGCATATGTCCGAGTAAGACCAAGCAGGAGTGGAGTGGATGTAAGTCAAAGTAGAAGGCAAAGCAAAGTGAGATCCTTTGGATCCTAGCCAGGATGAAGGAGCTAGGCCACTCTTAACTGCTAAGATTGTGTCTCTGGAAAGTGCCAGCTTCTGGCATAGAGGAGCAGAGTACCTGGTATCTTGGATTCAAACAGCTGGAGTCTACAAAACTTTGTGATCTTCCAGGAGAGTGCTACCATAAACAGCATGTGCATAGTGTCCTTCATTGCTAGGGAGCTGGAAAGCTGGTAGCTCCCACATAAGGGTCTCAGGTCAGGCAGGGGAAAGGCCAGTGATGATTTCTTCCAGTCCTTGATTTCTTCAGCCACTTGTGGTCGTTTGGCCAGAGATGCTGTAGGAAAGAAGCTGTACCATACTTGGCAAATCAAACTGCATCACTGCAGTTTCGCCCAGTAAAACTACCAGAATTCAAGTTGGAGCAAATAATCACTATGTTTGTGGTTGTTTTTCTCATTATATGCACCTTTCATATCTAGGTCCTGAGTCAAATCTGACAGCTGAGAAGCCGAAGCCGATGTCATTAACATCTGTTGCATCTCCATGTGCAACTGATAGGTTTATGGAACTCTAGAGGGATCTACTGCATATCATTAGCTACTGGCCTCTTGCCGTAGGTCAGTATAGTCCAACATATTACAGGTACATCAGAAACCACTATATTCCACCCAGTTACCCCCAAGTGAAAACAATAACTTCTGCTTGACTAGAACATAGCTTCATTGAAAGTATCCAGCTTTGATCAAAAATACTAAGAGCTGGTATTATTTGGAGGACTGCTATACTTTTTGCTTTATACGTAGTTTCTTGCTCATCTGAATTTGTCCAACTTCCACTTACAGTCACAGCTTCTTGTTCAGTCTGTCTACACTGCATTGAAGAGCTCTTTAGTGTGTGATTTTCTCCCTGTAATCAAATTTGTCACCTCAAACTATTGCATCCAGAACAAAATTCATCAGTAGAGGTAGGAAATGATCAACACCTTTGTCTCCAGTCTCATCAGAGAACAAGAGATAAAGTGAACACGGAGATTCAAATAATAAAATCTGTTGAGAATGTTCTGCACGGAGATGAGGGCTGATGTCCTGCTCTTGGAAAGCTTGAAACAACATTATCATGCTGAAAATTACTGGTACTGAAACAAAGCGCTTCTCTTTCAAGAGCAGGCAGCCTTGTATCTCTTATGTGCACAGAAGTGCCATATATATATGTACGTGTGTGTGTATATATATATATATATATATAGTGTAAAATAATTCAGCTCTATCTCATATGGCTGGTATAATTTTAATTGCATGGTAAAACATGAGAATATTTCTAGAAGCAAAAGATAGTTGGGAGCACCTGCCTCCTTATGTTCAGTGTATAAATTTGTTCATTTTCAATATGAACTGCTTATTGAGGAATCTTAGCTAACAAGTCCAAAAAGTGACTTTACAATCTAATGAACCTATAGAGTTAATTTACTTTAATTTTTTTTTCCAGAATTATTCTATATCCTAGAAAAAAATAATTAAAAAGTACCGTCCCATACTTTTGCAAGGGAAACTGATTTAAAGACCTTTTCCAAAGGTAATGAACTCATCCCTGTAGTTTGCTTTGTTTAAAGCAGGTTGGACTTCAGAATATACTGTAAAAAATAATTCTGTATGTTCATGAGGAAGAGCAGAGAATATAGCTGAGCTCTTGCTTTTACAGTTTTTCAATATCACCCTGAGGTCACACAGGTCTATGGAATGTCTTTCATATTGTAAATCAGAAAAAGGAGAAAAAAGCAACAAAAATGTAATTTCTCAGATTCTTCTTTGTAACAAAGTGCTGGCCGTTGCCTGTAAACATGCAGTGCTGGAAACTCCCGACAGCTTCTACAATTCCCTAAGACAGGGCTGGACCCCCAGCAGTGGTCGTCTCAGTAACCACTGGGGCTTCCACGCCAATCAAAATTGGCTGCAATTCCCACTTTTCCAGGATTCCTGCATCATTCAAACACTGCCACCATATCCTGCCTTGAACTGATCTAGGCAGGAGCTGGGGATCTGCCAGATAATATGACCACAGAGCAAGATGTGCTGGAGAATGAGGGGTTAATCCAATCAGGGACTTCAGATGTTAGGATTCATGTCTGTTCACAGCTTGGCCAGAGTGACCATAAGAACCACCACCACAAATACACAATAAAAACATATATATGCAGTAATACATGTGCAACTTGTTCTAATTTTACAAATTAACAAATTGTTAAATGCACTAAGACTATCTAGAATACATAAAACAGCATTTTTTAGGCTTTTATTGAGTCACTGCAACTGTTTGGAAGATAAGCAGTTGTTTCTTTATCCCCTGATTTCAGAACTTTTCACAATCAAATCTGCATCTCCGGATACTGCAGAAATGCATTTTGTCAATCTGACCGCTTTGTACGGAAGATAAAACCCCAAAAACACCTAAGTCACTTTTGGACTTTATTGAACAATACAAGCTTGTTAAAAATGCAAATTTCTCCTGCTGAGAAATGCAAGCAAAGGCACATGAGGAATACACAGTGGCCCACTGAGGGCTGGGCTGGGGCTGGGCTGTGTGTGGCAAGTGGTTCTAATGTGGAAAAAGGAGCGCTCCTTCCCCTGGGAGCAAGCCCTGATGCAGAAACCGTCCTGCGACCCAGAAGGAATTTACCCTGTGGTAGGAGTGCATGCAGCATTGAGTACATCTCCCCGTCTTCCCCAACCATCACACCCTGTCAGCTCCATGGGGAGGGATGGCTTCTCTCTGTGTTCTACCTGATGGGGCACAAGTGTAAAACTTGCCTGCATGTAAGGTGGGATCTCAACTGGTCTTGAGAACCATGTCTCTCAAATGCCAAAACAGATGTCACAGATAGGCAGAGAAACCAAGGACGGACAGCAAGCTGCAGAAAGGAAGAACCCACTTTGCCAGCAGAAATAAATGATTACATTTTCCATTCACCACTGGGTTTACCTTTCTTTTTCTTACTGAAAAAAAAACATCCTACAGCTGGTAGCTTTCAAGTCTAACTACATATAGCCTGAAAAGCAATACAAGGAAGTATCAAATTCTTGCTTTCTAACAATCTCTGGGTGGGTTTCTACTTGCTGCTTGCAGAGAAGTCCTGGCACTCTCTGTAGTACAGCTCCTTTGGCAGTAGAGGGCACTTAGAATATGGACAAAACATAAAGAAATGCCTTCTGAAACTTCCCTCAGAAAGCTTTTGTTTTGCTATGTGAAAGCTCCGATGCTGTCAAATATTCTCTAGTTTAAAATACGGAGATTTTTAACAGTTTGACTTTGTAGGTTATTTAATATCTCTGCTTTAAACAAAATTAAAAAGTTAATTTTGCTTTCTGTTTGAGTTGGTTTTTAGCATTGCAAATATTCTATTTAGGTTTATAGGTTTTGTCTGGTGTGCTATCAGCAAAGCAACAATATTTTATTATTTTGCTGACACTAGGAGTAAAGGAAATAATTTTTCCTTAGAAAATGGTAAAAGTAATTTTAGTAATATTTTAGGTTATTCTGGGGTCAAGTGAACCCATTCCAAAATAGGGAAACTCAATTATACATGTGGTACAGAATAAAGATACTGCCATGAAAACCTAAGAAGTGGAAAAATGTGCCCCATTACTACATTTTGATTCTTCTAGGACAAGTATGAAGCTTTCATGAGAGCTCAGAGAAGGACTAGTTTTTCAGGCTGCTAAGCTCTCTTATCTTTCCTGAAGCACCAAGAAAGATTTGGGCCTTCACGGGACATGGGATGTCATCAATATTTGAATGTGAATGTTATCGCTCTGCTCATAGTCAAATGATACTTTTGAATTACTGACATTAATAAATTTTACTGTTGAAGTAGGCTGTACTTCACATCTGTACAACTCCAGTGATAATTCTATGAACTTAAGCTCAAGTGAATTGTCCTTAAAAGTCTGTGGCATTTACTTATTAAGGTGCTTATTTGAGAATCGGGCTTGCATATTTTCTGCCACTTATGGAATTAACAGTAATTGATGATAAAATTATGTCATATCTCATACTGTTATATTAGAAAACATAAGGAGCAGATACTGTAAAATAGGACAAAATAGGCAGAAATCGTCTCCTGTAGCTATTTGAAGGTGTTGGATCGGGTCCATAAGTGGAATAGACTGATGTAGCTCCAGTGACTGAAATGAAACTCTGTGGATTTAGAGCAACTGAGGAACTGGTAAATTGTCTGTCAAAACACAGGAGTCAAACAGTGTGGGTGGGTTCTGGTTATATTAAATTACTGTCAGTGTTCACAGAGCTTTGAGAACAGGACAAGGAGAGGACCTTCTTTTCTAAACCTTCTTTTATATATAGTAGCACAACATTTAAGTGGCTCATTATTTTTGTTTGCCCTAATTTGTGATATCACTGGCAGTACTTCTACAACTTGTACAAAATCAACAGATTAATATTTTCACAAGCATAAACTAGTCTAGACGCAATGTTTTACATCAAACAATTACATCAATAGAGAACTTGATTTAGCAAGGCCAGACATATAGCTGTCAGCTAACTTGTCTCACCTAGTTTATAAAATTCTTCTACTAATGAGGCATCTTTAGTGAGTTTCATCAGGGATAGTGCCTCTGCTTACCAAAATGCCATCTTCCTTGTCCTCCAGCTGAGCTAGCAATAAACATTCTGTGGACACCGTGGTTAGCAGATCTTATCAGTTCAGCCACAGCACAGCTACAATTAAGTATCCATCCCGACCAATATAATTCCTGGGATGTAGGATTTGTGGCTCTAACTGATGTAGCTATAAAGAAAACAGAGGAGAGGTATGGTCAACCACCAACAGAAGAATCTGTCAAGAAGATGAAAGTCTTGGTTGCTCCCTATCCTGTTTAGCGGAGATGGATAAGAGGTGGTGGAAAATCTGCTACAACTGTTTTTGCAAATGCTGCTGAGGTTATCTGGTTGCACAAGGTGTGCAAAGTGCTGCCCAAAGTGCTCTTGTGTCTTGAATAGTAGAGGCCCCTTCCTTCTTGTATGTAAACGTGCACCAGCTTTCTTCTCTCTTCTGTCTCAAGCAGAAGTAATCCCCATGCATACAGCAGAAACCAAACACTTATTTTCATCTCCATTTCCAAAGGCTGAAGGAACGTGTTAATCAACTAAGAACTTTCCATTTGAAAGGAGAAAGCAACCACTGGAAAGGAAGAACCCAGATTTTGCCAACCAGTTAGCAAACTGGTACAGTAGTTCACAAAGATTCCCCCAGATGCTTATTCCTACTGCCTTTTGCTCAGAGTCTGAATGCTACTTATCACATGGTTAAGATTCAACTCATAAAAACATGTCTTAGCAATTGGAATTTACCCTTTGACCTTTGTCTCCCCCCCTCCTTTGTCCCCCTGCTGTGATGCACAAGCTTTGTCTTCTCCAAACATCACTGTTACGCTGGTGAAAACTGCTTTTTGCACAAGTTCAAAAACTCAGCAGAGAGCAGAGACAAAGGCATATATAGATACTAAAACATATATGCAATTTGTTGTGTTGCTTCCTTACTGCATCCAGAGAAACATTAGACTTTTCTGGGTTTTGCCATTTTACATGCAAATATTTCTGTGCAACGATGCGCCCAGCGAAAACAGACTTAGGAGCAGTGAATTATTCAGTATGCTGAAATGTGTCTTTTCATTTGAACACTTTCTTGCACTGTGGATAGGCATGTACAGCCTCTGTGGGGCTAGGAATAGGTATCGCCCTGCTTCTGGTCTCTAAACGTCTTTGTGGGGTCACTGTGGAGGAACAGCACATCTGCTTATGCTGGTTATTTGATGACATATGGCAATAGCTGCACAGTTAGAGCTGAATGTGACACATCACAGCAAGTTAAGCAAAATAAACCTGCTAGTCTTTCTCCCCACCCCTATGTACAAAAAAAAAAAAAAATAAAATACATGTATTTTTCTTTTGTATGGTGAAGAGCCATTATTAGCTGTGGAAAAAAAGATACAATTGAGTGTTTCAAGTGCTTGGTTTCTGTATATCTGTGTGTATGTGTATAAAAACTAACCAGGCAGGCACTAGTAAATAAGGCACTTCATACACAGAAAAATACATACACGTACACACATGTGTTCAACAACTCAACCAGCTTTTAAGTAAAAAAAATACCCTCAGACTAGAAGCTGAGCCTAGTGTTAATCTATCAGGCATGCAAGTACATTCTGTGGTGCAATCTGAGGATAGCTCTACAGCACAATTATGAGATTATATCCTCTTTAGAGGGTATAATTATGCCTCTTCTATATATTTTATTTAGAAAGCATAATGCCTCTCCCCTGAAATTGAAAAAAATAGTACATAGAGATGCAGTGATTTTTTGCTTCCAGCGCACAAAAGACAGTAGACATCCAGAAAGCTTTTGTATGCAGGATCTTTGGGCTGCAAATAACAAGTCTGGACTCCTAATACATACTTGAAAAAAAATCCAAAAGTAAAAAAGCAACAACCTTTGTGGCTTTTGGTGAGAGGAAGCTACGTCTTGTAAGAGTTTCTCCAAATTCTTTTTCACAGACATCTTAGTGACGACTGTTTGACAGCTTAAATTAAACATGCCAGTCAGTGGCATTGGTATTTTTCCTAGCCATAATAAAATTGAAGATATATTTTAAAGCAAACTCTACTTTGCATTTAGCACCGTTAGCTCCCAGTATAAATGGGTACAGGTGTTACAGACTCAGGGGTGTCAGTGGCACCCAGTTTTACACAGAAAGTGATCAATAATTTTGTTTTTTGTTTCCTGTTTTGTTGCACTGTTTAAGCTTTCTAAGCTTGGATCAAACAATTGCTCTTTTTGGATGATAAAGCTTATTGGTAGTGTCCAGTATGTGTGATGATCACTTAATAATATGCACCATCATAAGGCAGTAGCTCTTTTTAGTTTGTTTTCAACGGTGGTAAGGAGTCTCATTGCTATACTCTTTTTCATAGAGCTGAGGTTGCTACAAACCTAAAGATAAATCTGCAAATCTATGTGGCTATTCTTTATCATTGTCACTAGCTTAGTGGTGGTCTGCCATTTTTCTTGAAAGCCGGGCACCAACTGCTGGCCAGAAGTATTTTTCACTGAATTCTTTGTACTTTAAATAAACTACTGCTTCAAGAACTGCCAAGTGTTCCTCATTCATCTTCAGGACACAGAGCTTCATGTATATCTTTGCAAGCCTTGACTCTGTGAAATGTTTGTCTCATCTCTCTGCCATCTATAGCAGTCTTTGAACTCACTTCAGGTTTATTGATGGCCTTGACTAAATTAATGCAGATGTAATTTTTTTTAAAAGGTTTACACTATGACTAATCGTATGCAAAATAAATCCTCATTTAGAGAAACTCATCATATATTCTCCTCCTCTTGTTCTAAAAGGTCTTTCTGGATTCATACAGTAAATGTTGCTGAAAGTGTAGGGAGGGGGAGATTGTTGTTTCCTTTGGCATTTCTCATCTTAAAGTGGAAGAAGAATATGCATCTGCTTTTCCCTGTGGAGGGGGAGATAATATGATAACCTCCTGATTATATACATAAGCGGGAACTGATCAGCTTCTCTTGTGGTTCGTTTTTAAGGGCAAGTTCCAGTTGGATTGTGCTAATGCACATATTCATGAATCTCTCCAAACAGGATTCACTGCTCTCCAGGGAACTGTTGAAGTATGCATCATTGTTTCAATGAAGTATCTTCATTATAAAACATAGGGACTATAAAAGGTGAATACCATTTGCTTCGGCCTAATATAATCTCTAGTTTGACTTTCTCCCACTATAGTGATTTTTTTAACAGAATCAGAGAGAATAAAATGAGACAATTTCAAATGAAATATTACATGAAATTAGGTACATGTGCTTTGATGAACAGGGTATTTTATTTTCCATTGTTTTATTGAAACAGGGAAAATTAATATCAGTGGAATAAAAAAGATCTTTAGGATCACATAGCTGATTCAAAGCAGCTCCATGGGGATTTTTGGTCTCTAGAGGTACATAGTTTCCGACTTTAGTGCATTAAAACAAGTTGGTATAATAGTCTGCAATGTTGAATAAAGTAAACACATTAAAGATTTGGGAAAGAAGGCAGATGCTGGAATCTTTACCAAAATCAATCACAAAAGGGATTTTGCTCATTGCAAACATGGCATAAATGTCTCTTTAGACTTTAAATTATTATTCAAGTTTCATGATTGTTCACTATATAATAATTTTAAGTAAACTTCATTATAATGCACATCACAATTAGCAGTTAGCTTTGCATTTAAATATGGTGAGGGAAAAAGGAATGTTGCAGTATTTTCTGAAGAGGCTTCTTAAGGTAGGGAGCATTACAGTGAAGAAACACAATTGCCTTCCTATAAACAAATATATATATGTATGTCTATGTATTTATATATTTTTTACATATAAAAATAAATAGATGTGGGGTTTTTCTCAGAGTACAATGAATCTCTCACAGAAGAAAAGTTTTTATGTAGTTTGCAGCAGTCTTAAGCAATGTATAAACAAGGAGATAGGCATGATCTTTGCTCAAGGAGCTTGTGATCTGAGACAGGTATAGAAGACTCTGTTCAGATAGATATAATATAGTATGTATGTTGAAGGTCCAATGTTAAAAGTATTAAAATAATATTGGACTGTTTTATTGTTTTGCTTTGTATTCTAGAGAAAATAACATGGTATTCAAGGTAAAATACCTGCGAAGATATCTAGCTCTGGATGGCCTTGTGACTTCAGATCGCTCCATGTTACATTAGAAAATGCTTTATATTTTAGTTTGTTTTCACAGTGTAGAATTCATGCCGGTGTGTAGGAGCAAAACATGGCCTATGGCCCACTTAAATTTCACTCAAGCTGTATTTGGAAAGCTTAAGTGGGGCTTATGTAGTGAATAGGACTTTTCCTGGCACTTTGATCTGTGATGAATTTCTCTTGTTGTAGCAGTGGTGACACAAGTCATGTGTTCTATAATGACACCAGATTTATGAAAACCTGTCATCGTCAAAAGCAGTCACATGCACACACACAAAAATAAAAATCTGGTGCTACATCATCAGCAATGTTAGAAGGATTACACATATTTCACAGTTTGGTTCAACGTCACCAGGTCTCTGACAACAGATAGCTGACATTCATAGTATGACTAGGAGTTTTCAGCCATCCCCCTCCTCCTCCACCTCCTCCAAATTCTGCTTAATTGAGTATGTTGGCAACAAGACCTTGAAATATGCTTTACTGTCAATTACTTCCTTTTTGAAGGCAAAACATCAATATGAGTTTCTATACCACTTTGTTCCATGATTAGTGTCTTTGGTGGCGAACTGGTGCCAGCATGATATAATAATATCCTAGAAATCGTGCTCAAGAGATACAGTGAATCATTCATTAGGGAATGTGGGACTAGATTACATAAATGAATATACTATATTCATATATATAATTATCTATAATCATCTACATATTTTATATAACATATTCTGTAAAATATATATAAATAAATATTTATATATTCTATATATTATTGGAAAGTGTCATGCCTGAGAATATATGCATTTATGCCATACATGGAACATGGTGTCGGTATAAAACTCCATGACGAGGTCATGTGTAGCATATGACACTGCTTTGGGAAAGGTGAGCTCACAACTTTGTCTTCTATCATTTTAATTGGGTTGGGGATCGTCCTGTGATTTTTAGGAATTTATTTCCCTGCACTTCCTAGTACTCTGTCCTATTCCATCCTCAACATCTGGAATAGGTACATAGGTGTAGGCATTTACAATTTGTTTTTAAATTGTCTCCTAAGAAAATAAAATTTCATGGATGACAGAAAAAGAGGCAAATCAGAATAAGCAAAATGTATTTGTAGCACTGGCCTAGCACTATTGTGGTATATAGTATACCAAGACACTTGCAGATCAGTGTTTCACCTCCATTACTACTGGACAGAGAGGCCTAGTTTCTCAGTAGTTTTGGGAAAGAATCCAACATATTTGGATCAAAAGATAGGTAGAAAACTACCCCTAGAGACAAAAAGTGAGGAGTTGCAAAGGCAGCAGATTCATTTACAAAAATGCCATTTGAAAGAACTGTAAGAGAAGAAACTAAATGACTAAATTTCCTCAGAAGTATTTAGGGAAATCCAAGGATAAGCTTCAGTGAATACCATAAATGCTATTTGCCCATATTCCTGTACCGTAACTGCCTAATGTTTTTACTTTTTTTTTCCTGATATGTTGTATTCCTCATCTTCAGTAAAAAATAACTTACAAATAAGTAAAGGCTTTCATTACCAAAGGAAAGACAGAACAATATAATTATCGTGTCAGGCAACACAGCATTTCGTAGTAACCCAGTAAATAATGTATGTCATCATTGTACATTTTTTAATAAAAACTACTATTTTTAAATGCACATTAGTGTCATAAAGACATCATAGTAGCTTGCAAGATACATTTTATATAATGGGCATATGACACACACCACAGAAGGATTCACATGTCTTCAGAGATAGGTAGGACCCAAACAGTGTTCACAGAATCACAGAATCATAGAATTGTTTGGCTTGGAAGGGACCCTAAAGATCACCTAGTTCCAACCCCCCTGCCATGGGCAGGGACACCTCCCGCTAGAGCAGGTTGCTCAAAGTCCCATCCAGCCTGGCCTTGAACACCTCCAGGGATGGGGCATCCACGACTTCCCTGGGCAACCTGTTTCAGTGTCTCACCACACACTGTAAAGAATTTCTTTCTAATATCTAATCTAAATCTCCCCTCTTTCAGTTTAAAGGCATTACCCCTTGTCCTATCGCTTCAGTCCCCAATAAGAGTCCCTCCCCATCTCTCTTGTAGGCCCCCTTTAGGTACTGGAAGGCTGCTATATACTGTTGGCTGAGTTTGCTGTGTGAAATCCCAGTTTCATTGAAATAATCCTCCCTTTAACTTCAGTAAGGTGTGATTTTCACTCACTGTTTTCATGTTAGGCCATAGGACATTGCTAACATAAGGCATCAAAAAATTTCTGGTCAATCAGGGTTTTAGTACAGATTTGATAGTCTGGGAGATGAACTAAATCAGTGTGGATCAAACCTGTTCTGAAGGGATCTTAAAGGTCGAGTTGATGGTTAAGTCATTGTGATTGCTTAGCTCTTCAACTCTGTGTAGGGACTTGCTACTTAAAGTTCTGGGTTTGGAGAGACGAGTAGGACTGAACTGAGCCCACCAGATTAATACACAGAGGTGACTACTGCATGCTCAGAAATTAACTTCTTCTCAGGAAAATCTGAACTCTATGGAAGGATCCACATATCTCACCCTTAAATTCTTTCTTTCATCTGTTAGAAAGCTTTATTGGAAAATTACAGATAGAATAAATTGCAGTGATATATTGAATGTATTTACAACATTAGGCACAAAAATCTCCCCTTACAATTAATTTAGCTGATTACCATGAGATTCTAGTAACATCCCACGTTGTAAGACAAAAATTGGATTTTTTTCAAAAGTTGTCTTTAGGAAATCAAAATATAAAAATTAAAATCAAATGGGAAAATCTTTGTTTGCTTCTTCTAACCTCTTCATATTTTGAAGGGCAAAGGAAGTAGGCTCCAACCAATGTCTGCAGTCTCAAGCAAGTGCAGCAGAAAGTCTGAAATGCTAGAGGAGCAAAAGGATGTAATGGAGAAGCGGCTGTGCAGACACAAGGAAAGAATTGTGTAGTATTGCTTGTTCCCTGTAACATGAGAGCATTTGACATAGAGAACTTTCATCTGTCTCGGTAACAAAAAATACATCCTAGACCACCAACAGATTTCTTTTTTCTTTTAGGATGACACACATGAATAACAAAAAGAGAAGAGGAAATTGCACATAAGCTTGAACCGCTTTCAGAGAAGCAACATCCTTTTTCATACACTAGTCCTGATATATTCATACGCTAAACGAAACTGAGTGGAATATTGTTTTGGATTTTTATATCACATGCCACTTAGCAAGAAAGACAGGGACTACCACTATGAAAAAAAAAAAAAAGAAAGAGAGTGGGGAACAGTGGAGAAGAGACATTTAGGAAAAAAACCCAAACAGTTTAAGTAAGAGTTTATTTTTCCTTTATATATATTCTATTTCTCTCCCTGTCTCTCTAGAAGGCCAAGGCAAGTCATAACTGTAGGGCTTTTTCATAAGTCATTCTTCATACAAAAAAGTCACACATATTGGTTATTTATCAAACTCCTTCTTTTTTGTCTCTTTCTTACTACAGGCAGGATACAATACGATATATACAAACTTGTATATAAAAACAATTTGAGATAGACACAGGCAGAGCTACACTACATATTCCTGCAAAGAAAGAGAGAAAAGAAACATGCTAGTAAAGCAACATCACAAAATATAATTATTAATTAATTAATTAATAATATAGTATTATATAGTAATAATTATAATAAATAAGTAGTATATGCACAGATAAATAGACATTTTTTGTAGTATAGGAGATGAAGTAACCATTTATGCTACCTTCTGCTCCAGTAGAATGCATCAAGCAAATCCCTTCCAGTTGGATCTGGTATCATACCTTGCCATTTGTACATCATATCTTTGCACTATTAGGTCAAATAATATGGTATGAGCTCCTAATTGCTCTCTTTTTTCCTCTGGGAGAAGATCTTTCTTCTTACCTTGTCCTATTAAAAGTTGCTTTGATGACAAATAAGCAACAGATATCAAAAATAAATACAGTTTGTTGATTGAAAGCTCCAGCTGCTTCATTTGGCATCAGCTCTGTTTGATTATGACACAAGCTCCAGTAACATCAAAGTCTTCTTCTTTGAAGACACATGTGTCTTCTTTAAACTCTCTGAAAAAGAAAGCAGTATCTATGTATTATATATGCAGCCATATAATGCCTGTTATTTTTCCATATGAGTAAATCCATTTCAATAACAAATCAAACTGTGATAACTACAAAGTCCAAAAAACAGCATTGAGGAAGGAGTTCATTGGACAATGTTTGCAGGTATCAACTCAAATGGAGAGACCTTTGAAGCTCTGCATCATTTTTTCAGGTTTTCAGAAGCATCATTTAATCTCCAGAAATGGTCAAGAAAACCCTATCTTAAATGTCCTTTTAATTGCAGTGACTCACCTGTCACTCACTGTGGAAATCCAAAGCATTGAGAAAATAATAAACTGTATGTTTTGAAATAACACGCAAAGTTAATTTCATCTTTTGTTTCATTACAGAAAATATATAGAACAAAGCCTCTTTCTTCTCCTTTCCAAAGGAAAAAAAAACCAAAAGAAAGTGAAACCAAGTTAACAGGCAACTCTCCACCCAGAGGAAGAGATGTGGATGAGAAGCTCTCCTCATCCTCCAGTCTCCATATAGCATAGTGTTCTCTGCAGCCTCAGCTGAAGAAGCTGCTTTCTACTGTGCATTGCCACAGTTCAGAGAGATGCATCTCTCAGGTCTGGAAAGAACATACAGGATGAAAATGGTCAGGAAAAATGTTTCACATACAAATATAGGTCATTATTTTAGTGGCTCCTAGAGCCACTTCAAAACATGCTCTCCCACTGTATCATCATGAATACCAGTAAGAGCAGTGGCATTATTAACTCAAAAGGAGGAGAGGAAGCCGACACTGCTGCCTGCACTTTTCAGAAATAGACTGGATATGGATTTTGTTATTCAACCAAATCACAACTATCACTTCAGTGAGCCTGGCAAGTGTTTCAAAACAGGGAGTCCAATGTAAACTGTGTCTCTTGTCTCCACTTGCCCTTGCTCTCTGCCTTTGCTTTCTCCTGAAATCCTTGTGAGAAGGAGGAATTTTGTCTGCATTAGACAGAAGCTGCACAAAATAGGGAGAACTTAGGTCTCACTGCAGGGAGTGTGACACACCACAGAACAAGCACGGCCAGCGCAGACATTCAGCTGTCGTAGAATCCCTTGTAGTCTGAATCTGAATGTAAAGCTACTTCCCACAGGATAAAGCCAAAGAGAAGAGAAATGGCTGCCAGAGGGCTCATGTGCTTACTTCAGTGCAGTTCCCACTGCAAGTCCTTGTATGCAGACTACTCTCTCACATGCACCCTTTGACAGAAGCTTGGCATCTCCACTGAAGGCTCCGTAATAACAAAAACCCTGTGCTGAAATTTTAAAGCTTTTCAGACTTGGCTTCATTTTGTTAAAAGGATGGCTATTAACAAGAATATTAAGCTCTCTGTTACGGATGGAAGGCTGCGAATGATATAAAACTGTCTTTATCAAGTTTTCCAGATTGAATGATTTTAGACTTGGATGCATGTCCTGAACAGTTCTCTAGATTCCTGCTTTCTGTTCTGAGCTAAATTATTGGAAGCTGAAGCTCATTACAATAAAGCCAAGAAACCAAACCAACCAGTGCTAGATGTGTTTTAGCCTTACCTCAGGCTCCTCTTCAGTCTGGTTAGACGAGTGGATGAAGGCTGAAGGCAGCTCTTGCCTCATTCATGCTAGTTGGCCCATCTCTAATCATAACACAACAAACTACCATGGCAGCTCCCACAACCAACGTGGCCTTGTCATTTCAAGTTTTCACACATAGTCTTTGCACCCTTTCTCCATGCCTGTGCACCATATCGCACTAAAATCTCATCTCTCCAGCCTACTGCCCTGGGCTACTAATCTGTAATACAGAGAAATGTCAAGCAAGATGAAAAAGGTACAATTCATAGAAGAGAAACTTCAGTTGGTCATTGCCTCTCCCTTGAAACTCCCTCTCGCCTGCTCTTCTCTTTGCTCTGTGGTGCAGTCCAGCCCAGGCACAGCAGGGTTTGGCTTTGTCCCTTACCTCGGTGACCCATGAAGAATATGGACTGTTAGATGGCTTCTAAACATGAGGGAAATAAACGTATTGCAATCAAAAAAATCTTCCTCTTTTTTCTGCCATGAAAAACAAGAGCAGTTCACAGGTTTATTTTTCTAAAATCCCCTAATCATCATTTTCTCCTCTTTGTCCCTAATGTGTTCCCATTGCCTGAAAATAGAGAAGCCCCACAGATTTCTCCCCATCTTTTTATCTTCACTATGACAGCAATGCTCATGCAAGGAGGGACAAACATTTAATGCAAATACTTCAGCAAATTATTTCTAATTGCTCCATTCTAAGGTAATGAAAAAATTGAATGAAAAATTCACTAAGAATACATGGAGTAAATTTGAACAATTAGTGAATTAATGGAACTAATTATTTGCTCACAGGAAATAAATAAGAAACTAAATTTGTCTGAAAAATCACCTTGAATTTCTTGCTCAGTTTCAGCTACATGTACTCCGTCAGTGGTTAGAGCAATCTATCAGGCTTCTAGCTCTGCCCCATCCAGCTTCTCCAAACAAAATCTGCCAGAAAAGTGATGACATGTGTAGTAAATATTTTTTCTAAAGCTCACACTGTTGATCCATTTAGAGAACTGAGGGCCTGCCTTATGCCCAGAGCCTCCAACTAACTGACCAATCTCATTTCAGTAGAGATCAGGTATTTAAGGATGATAACTCTGAATATAAAGCATGCTTTATACACAGAATAAACTTTATCAGTGACATTCTACATTGCAGAAAGGAACTTATGTTTTACTTCTGTCCATTATTCTGAAAGGCCAGAAATCTTCATCCCCTGTGGGTGTAAGAAAACACAGCTTGTCGAAGCATCAGATCAGACGTGTGTTTTCATCTCTGTCCATTTTCTCTCACATGAAAGACTTCTGGAGCAAGCAAAGCATGCTTTTGTTGACCAGCAAAGATCAAAAAGGCAGCTTATTTTTGTCCTTCAGCCACTAAACTGATACTCTCAGTTCTGTTAACATTCTGCCCCCATTTGAACTGGACACTTTGGAAGTATCAATAATGCAAGTTGGAGGGCTGCACTATCACTCATCCTGTATTTGCCTCTTCTTCTACAAAATTAAATCAAGTTGAAATCAAAGGAGACACAATTTCAGTCATATAGGCAGAAAATCTCCTGTAGCTTTGCAGCAATTCTCAGTGAAATATTTGAAAACATTTATGTTGGCAGCAGTGACTGATCCACATTGAGAGCACAGCGTTAACAAAATACTTCCACACCGTGGAGACATAAACAAAGTGTTGGAAGCCACTCATCATTCCATCCACCTTCTCCCCGCTTCCTTGACAGGCGCATCTCCTGAAACAGAATGTTGTTTTACAGAAACATCAGAAAGTGCAAAAGTAACTAATAAAACAGTGACAATCCCACTGTAACCACAAGGACTAGGACCAGTAAATGGCACACCCCTATTATTTATGAGTGAAGAGAATATATGTAGCTATCAGAGCCCTTTCTTAACATCGCAGATTGGGTCAAGAATAGATTCTGTAGGAGAGCTCAGACTATTTCTCTGTCTCAGACTATTTCCATGATGAATGTTCTTACAGGATTGAGATGATTCAGTGGATCAAGAACAGAAATGTCAGCTGTGACTGGCTGTGTCAAAAATTGTTGTTCTCTACCTCAGCTCACTGCTGTATACTCAGAGTTCAACTACAGCACTCCTGGTAGCGTTGTAATTGGCAGAAGAATTATCCTCAATGCATCTGATGTTGAGTGTTTCCCTACTTAAAATACGTGTGTAGGAATATTCGCAGGTGTATTCGCACATGCACATAAAAGGATTGTGTTGAAAACACAGTAAGAAGCTGTAAGTATTTAGCCACAGCCTAGTTCTCTCTGATTTGTTCCAAAACAGAGAAGAGTAACAGCATCTTCCCATGCTGAAATACATTTGATTACAGGATTTCTAAGCTGGTAAGCAGCCACATTGCACAACTGATGCCACACTGACTTGTAGCTGCTGCCCTACCTTGAAATTCCAAGCAGCTATCTACAATGAGGGAAGTTTCTTCCACAAACCCGGACCAGTCCACAAGGCCCTGTTGATTGGTGGGTCAGCATGGTTCCGGGGACCTGTTTCCCTAGGGTACCTCCTAATAGAGCTAAGATCACAGTCCTTGGGCTCCCTCAAGACAGACTGCAACTGGATCTCCTTGTCAAATGCAAAGCACAGGAGGAGGGGCTCTCTTGTACTACATTCCTCAATCCTGCAAAGGCTGCCTATAGTCAACATTTCAGAAGCCTCCTTGGCCCAGATGTGCGGGTGTATTGCTGGTTACTGTGAAGAAAACTTTTGACAGATTTCAATCAAAACTATGAAAGGGACACTTTTAAAGCCTGAAATTTAACTCAGTTTCCAGCTTTTATACAGTCTTTAAAGAACGAGTTTTCTTGCTGCTGCTTCCCCCCCCCCCCCAGGTTTGTTTCTTTCTTGCAATAAGAATGGATCTAAGAATGATGTAGCATTTGGTGATATATTTATCCAAATGATAAAACCATGCCTCACTCTTTCACAGTTCTCAAGTGATGCTCACTTGCGTTTTAGTGTCTTTTCATCTGCAGTTAGTTTCAGATTTCCCTCTTTGCCTAGATCATGCGCAGTCCTTCTTTCTAAACATTTTTTTGTAATATTCAATGGCATTGCATACTTCCATTTGTTTTCTTTCTTTTCTAAAGCAGTCATTGGTTTTCCATAGAGAAGATTTTATAGACCAGCAAAGTAAAACAAGCCTTTCTCCTTGCCTCTCTTCACTCTAACGAGTGAATAGCTCAGATGTATGTTAAGTATTTGAAGGAATAATATAATTTAACCAGTGTACACTATTCAATGACCTAAATTACCTGCTTTCATAGACAGTTGACATTATTTACATTCAGGCTTTTTGTAGAGAGGCATTTTTAATGACCCTTCAGAATGAATATGCGCAATAGGAACACTCTATCCACTCTATCTGCACCTTCCACTTACTGAATCTCTCCAGTAACCCTGTGTTTTTCAACCAGGTGTCTAAAACTCAAAAAAGAAAAAAGATGTCTTCTTTTTTTTTTCTTTTTTTTTTTTTTGTCAGTGTGTCAGTGAAATCACTGACTTTAAGACGATGCTCTGTATGCAAATGGAACTTGATTCCTTTCCCTGATGAAACACCACATCTAGCACACCCGAAACCTGACTGTCAGCATCTGTACAGGGAGCCAGCCCTTGACAAGAGTGAAGCCAATGCTGGGTAATTTCAAGACAGACAAGAATAAGCCTCCTTTTTGTTGTGGTATCTAATGTGGCTGCAGACATAACACATTCAGAGACTTAGTTGGCATTTTTTTAGAGAAAAATATTTTAAAATGAAGCTATAGTTCAGACAGCTGAGTTGACAACAGCTTACAGAAAGTGAACACAGTAAACAATTGCAGAAGTCTCCAGGCACTGCAAGACAAGATGAGCAAATATTTTCTTCCTCTGAAATGCAACCTGTTTTATTATAAAATAATTTTTATTTTACTGTATTCCATTGGTATCAGATAACCCAGGGAAAAAAAAAACATGGTAAGACTATGTAGTCATGTCAGTATGGATTTAAATAAGAAATACAATTGTAGCATCAAGATTTTTAAAATTATTGTGATTTTAATGGTCTTTTCATTGGAACTTTACAAATTTACAGTTTGTTTGAGTATAGATTACTTTGCCTTGCCTGTATACAGTTGTATACAGAATATTATTCTATGTCATTTGACATATTATGATACAAAATATATATCATCTGAGCACCATTATTTCCCAGTTCAACCCTGTTACAAATCCATTATCTCCAAGTGTTGATTCTGTGGTTCCCAAAACTGTTAAGTGTGAGGAACTTACCTAATAACAATCCTTAGGTGAAACAATCCAGAGCTGAGATGATAAGAAGGCCTGAAATGAAAGGAGTTTACAGGCACTGAGTGCCCAAGCTGTGACCCTGTTGGGGCATCTTCACCTCTGAATCCTAGTCTCAAATCTGCCAACTAAGGTACTAGCCTTAACTTCTAGAAGCACTACAAAGTGCTACCTAACTGTGGACAACTTAGGACTTTGGAGCTGATGATCTTGAATGATCCATCATAAAGGTTTACAACCAACTGCAGGCACCCAAACCACACATGATGTGTCATCTTGTGTTTCTTCTACTTTTCTTTTTACAATACATTACCCAGTCATAGCAGGTATCGCACGATTTCTTTTTGGTACTAAAATTATTAACTGCAGCATTTTATGGTGTATCACTTTGTTACATTCTGAGAAGGGAAAACCATTGTCTTTGTAATTGCCATTAAAAAAAAATAGAGAAACTGGAAAAATAAGATATTCCAAGCCTACAATTATGGTAGCTTGTTTATAATGTTTCTAGCACAAATACAGGTAACAGGGAGGATTTAAAATCTAATTGACTTACCTGCAGAAACCTCATGATGACTCCTGCCCAGGGGCTGCAAAGGTCCCATGAAGAGGGAGGTTAGAATTGAGGGGTGGGGAGAGAATGCTTATGGTCCTTAAATGCACCTTAAGCAAAGATTTGCAAAACTCAACCTGATGCTGTCTGTCTTCTTAAGAGATACATCTCCCAAGAAACCTGGACTTTTAGTTTACAGATCTCAGAAGAATGTGAGAATATGATAGTCGGCATCTCTGTGGGGACCAATTATTGCTAGATATGGTTTTTGCACAAGTAGAAATGGCTCTGTTTCAGCAGGTGGAAAACCTGGGAAGCTAATCTGTGTGGTGCACCGATTCTGCTCTCAAACACAAGAACACACACAGTTTCTATATGTATTCTGTAATGACCTCCAGTATGATGCAGAAATGTAGGGGTGGCTTTACAAGATATCCAGCAATGCAAGGCTGCTACATATCAGATAAGATCCAAGCCCTTGCTGTGTAACCTCCACAGCCTTAATGATATTCTTAATGAATATGTGGGCTGAAATTTATAGTTACAACATAAGGGCTGAGGATTGTGGTTGTTATTTTCATTTTTTTTTAATTAAATAAAGAAAGAAATAATATGCCAGAGTGATTCCAGAGATAGGAGATACCACTTTTTTTCATTTTTTCAACACTCGGGTAGCCTACTATGTTTTCTCTTACAACACCCCATTAAAGCTGTAAGCCAGACTCTGAGTCCCAGATAAACTAGCTTTGTTTCAGAAGGCAGGGGGGAAGACTATGGAAATTGTCTATAGCTTGCCCTGAACTTCACAGTCCCATCTGGAAAATAAGAATTTTGTTCCTTTACTGTACAAATCCTAGTGTGCCACTTACAAATAGCTTCCAGGACAGGCCTCAGTTGTACTGTCTTTTTTAATAGGCACATTTAAACCTATATATTAACCATTCTTACTTTACAGTTGCTGGATACATATAATAAACTGTTGGATGCAATCTGAAAATGGAGCTGACAAGAAAGATTATACCAGCATTTTAACATTTAGCAATAGTCTAGTTTATAAACGATCCCTGGCTCTTCCTGCATGGCATACACTGTGAAGAAAAGCATATGCAAATTTTATTTTCTTCTCATTTTATCAAGTCTGTATTATTAAGGGTAAATTACTATCAGATAAAACAAACCAAATGAAAATATTGTTAAAATTATCTAATCACAAATTAAAATTATTAATAAATAAAAATAACTCTTTGGATAGTCTTGGAAAAGCAGTGGTTCCATTTTTTTTGCATCTATTTGTAGCTGCGTTGGGAATTCCATGTTTCCTGACAGAAAACAAACCAGAGCAGAGAATATGGCCACACAAAAGGAAACATTTTCACTGACAGCATTGGACTATCTTGCAACAGAGCTTCATCAGGTGTCAGTTTACCTTTTAGTTCGTTTCATGTGTTTTAATTTTTTCAACTTCCACTTTTACAAGTATTTTACATCATTTCATTCTAATGATAGGGTTTCATTTTAACTACTGGATATATCAATTTCACCTCATTTTTTCTTCTTTTTATTTTAACAACTTGAGGACTCATATCACAACTCAAATGTCTCTTTGTTCTCTCAGCCTGATTTAAAGGAAATTGCCCTATGTACTACAGTAGTTTTGAATGTATAAAAAGTTTTTTAAATTGTGAATTATGTGAAATATTCTAACAGTTTAAGTTTAAATGATGCAATTAGCCACTTACAAGTAGAACTACCAGGCCTTATTTAAAATAATGAGGTCTGACAGTTATGGAGCCTGAATTATTCATTGATAACTAGCTTTTCCTCTTTTGCAAACGATGGCTAACATTAATAACAGAGGTGTAAGTGTGATAACAAAAGAGTCTGACATTGGGAATACAAATACAAAAGTGCTAAATTTTTCCTTAATTAAAATTACTATACTAGTAATATTTTCCAAAGGAAAATCATTAGGATTAATATTTTCTCATACATTTCAGCATTTGTTTCTGCAGGGAATCACTGATTAAAGTAACAGTGCTTGACGATTCATCATCCAAGAGAACACTTTTAAAATACAGTTAAATTTTTTAAGTCATTATGTTAAGGACATTATTTTAAAAATAAAATGCAGCACTTTCTGTTGTGATTCCTGCAGTTACCACACTTCTGAAAATACATACTAATGGCATGGAGCCCTCCCTGTGCTCAAAGGTGTTCCATTTCCTAGTGCTCTTCATCTTTCACTGGCCCATCCTGTTTCCTCCAGGATTGCTCCATCAGCCTCAAAGATAGTTGCTCTCTCTAGCACACCTGAACACAAATACAATGGTATTCTTTTAACATGAATACTAAGATTTGTATCTGGAAGCTAATATTTTTACAAAAGCCTGAATAGTCACAAGCTACTCGCTCACTGTAAGCCTAGATGTTTTTTCATTAGAACTGCTAAAAAAAAAAAAAAATCTCTCCACAAAACAATCTAACAACACTTAACATACCTGTCTCCTAATTACTCAAATGTTCATATGCATCTGGATCTTTTATGAAAGAAAACAGAGTTTATACAATTGAAGTAGTAACTATTATAAGTCCTCATTCTCTCTCGAAGCGGAGCAAACCAAAGCAAAAAAAAAAAAAAAAAAAATGTGGAAGTAGGATGTGCTAAAATAATGACTCATCTGCAAGTAGGAGTGACTGATCTTTGTCTAGAATTCTCAGTTACCATAACAGAGAGCATTAAATTATCTATGATATCAAAAATAGGGATCTTAAACAAGCAGAAGTGTAGACTCATTTTGGGGTGACCCGTTGAGTTGCTACAATTACACAACATGTCAACAGTGCTGTTTAGAAGATAATTATGCAACTGACTTTCAGAGTGACATGTATACTTGGTATTTTATGTGAAGCCTACAGAGGCTGAACCTCCAAATGGATGCAATGCTTCCTGTGCACCTAACTTTGGAGCATCTGAGGTTGCAGCTTAAATGTGTATTTTAATAAAGTATACTTCTATTATATTGTATTCCTGTACAGTTTCCCAGTGCAGGGAGATCAGAGAGGCGAAGGTCAAAATAAATGCTATATAGATATTGAAGTCTGTTCAGTGAGACTTTGAAAAGGAGGATTTGAAAGATGACTATTTTTATTAGTGCGGATGCATACAATATAACCTGATTTTTTTTTTGTGCAAATGTCAATTACAGTATACATATTGTTCACTGAAGATTATGTCATTGGTCAAGAGGGAGGAGAGTCCTCAAATGAATGATTAATAATCAATGTGTCTGGGTTCTTATTTTATTCCTTGGAAAGGGAGAATGAATTACCGGTGTCTCTCCCAAAAAAATCTCCCAGAAATAGGTCACCAACTACCTATGTACACAGAGGGGGCCCCTCTGTAAGTGGATTTCCCTGGTTTGGGCATGGAGCCTCAGCCTCCCCTATTATATCATTGCTTCACCTTCCTACACTCTGATGCAATTAGGGAGAAAAGGCAATATGGCTTGGAGTCCTATTAATTTTTCATACAATCATGAAAAGCCCAGAGAAAGGGTGGAGAAATACCTAGGGAAAAGGGTTTTGAAGGAGGCCCAAGATAATGCCTAGGCATGTGGTCTCTCTACAGGTGACCCAAATCTTCCACTGATCCTGGGCCAACAGCAGACCTGTGTCCCAGGATGAAGGCAATGAAGGCAAATAAGACTGTGACCCCAGGGGAGAAAAAGAGAGAGGGAGCAGCTTCTGGAGAAATCTGTATTCTCTGACATTCAGTGATAAGCTCTCTCCAGGTAGGTGCAACATGCATTAAATGTCTGCTATGTGTCTTTATGTATTTATGTATGTTATCAAGGGACATCATTCCTTTTGGAAAAATAACATTCCTTTGCATTGATAAATATTAGATGGAATCAGTAGAGATATTTTTCAGGACCGTATGGTAGTTTATTTGAGGATTTTTTTCCTCCAAAGGGAGAAGTCATGTGTTAGAAAAAAAATGGTTTTGTAATTATTCAATCTCTGTTAGTAGCAGAGTAGGGAATTACTTTAGCTTACTCCCATGTTATGTTCTAGGTGCCAGTTAGATATACCTCCAGGCAAGCTTAACTTGTGCACTCTCCTTTTTGTCGAATTCCCCATGTCTTTTCTTAAGGAAACCTGCTAATTTTAACAGCTGTGTTGCTTTCCCTCTTTTTTTCTCTCTTGGTCTGTTTCTCCTTCTTTATCCCTCTACTACTGCTCCTTCTTCCTAGATGAAATCACAAAAAACCAAATCTGAGACATTGAAGTGCTGGTATTCAAAAGCACTGATTATTTTATGCTAATGAGTGAACTATCTAGTAATACAATATTTCACTTGTTGTGCCCTCCTGGTGGTAGCACAAGATAAATCCAACGGTGTCTTTAATTAACTAAAGAAAGCAGAAACAAATCTCTGTGGGTTAATAATATTTATGGCCTAAAAATGAACAAACTAAAGAAAGAGAGAAAATAATGTAGTACAATTCAGAGAAAAAATGTAATTAAAATAGAATTCTCATGTATTCGGGAAAGTGCATCTGTCAAGACATGTGCAAGCAAGGCTCATACCTGTGTGAGACGAAGCACTAAAATTAAGGTCATCACTGAGAAGCTGGAAAAAAATTCTATTTATAAAAGAGAACAAAGTTAAATTTCTCAGGAAGAAATGTTAGATCTTGTTGTCTACACAGGAATTAGGTCTTTTTTTAATCCATAAAATACACAGTATCATATGGTGCCTGAACCTTAATTCAAGTAGCTCAACAACATGAATAAGAAAATGCCAGGTCCATTTAACTGTGTCCTTTGTCAAATGCCAATAGAGATGGTGACTTTTTATAAATATCCGGTAGTTAAAAATATAAAACACTGTAAGTAGATAAGGCTACATGGGTTGTATTAACGTGAGGTCATTTCACCCATTTACGATTCCTATGCTTTGGCTGGAGACACACATTTTGTCCTACCCCTGAAAATAGCCTGTGGGTCTGGAGGTTTCTTAGAAAGAATCCAGCACAGACCTACATCAAAGGAGATCTCAGAAAAAAGCATCACAGCTCCACATCACTTTGCTAGCTCCAAGGGGGCCTCAGAAATTTAACTCTATAGGATGTAGAGAAGCGCTCCTAATATTATAGTCAAGTTGTGGATAGTTTAATGGCTTTCCCACTGAAACATGTACATTTTGGGGTGCACCTGAGCAATGAATCCATGTACAGCTTTAAGCCTCAGCCATGAACCATCCAGTGGAAAACACTTCCCCAGCAATAAATAGCTAAAGCTGTTGTTGATGAAACCTCTACTTGCGCCTGTGAGACTTGTTCTTTCATCAAATTACTTTAGTTTAATTGAGAAATCTATATTCACACAGGGGGCATTAGCATGCTGGGATTAAAATGATGAGCCTTTCCACAGGACTATCTATTTGTATGATGGACTAAAGATTGCATTTTCTTGCAGTTGTTCAACTAAATATAGAAGGATGACAATACAGCGTATTTGAAATTTGCCTTGACCACACATGCACACTCTGTGAAGTGCTAAGCAGTTCTGACTCTTTGTAGCATGTCTCCTTCCCGCTCTTGAATTTTTTATGCCACCTTTAGATTGCTGGGTCTTGATATTACCACAACGTTGTCTGATTTAGGATTTACAACGTTTATTGACAGCAGGAAAACACACTCCCTCTCATATCTCTATAACTCTTCAGATCCTAATGCTGACCATGATCTCATTACCTATTGCTCAATGTCTAAACCTTGCTGTTTAAGTCAAATAGACATTTCAGGATGATATGTAAAAAGATTTGTTAATGTTATGAGATCGATTCAGTGCAATGAATTTAAAACAGAGAATGAGTACTGACGTATGTCACTACATCACACACACACTGTTGTTTATAAAACCTACGAGGCTTACAAGGTCCACCATAAAATAACCTCTAAACAGAAAAGCAATGAATTGTGCCCATGCAGAAAAATAAAAGTATTCATGAAAACACACACAGATTTACAAGAAATATTTTGACAGTCATTAGTCCAGCTTTAATTTTTCTGACATACCTCATTAGTGTGCCCACTGCCTCAACCTCAGATGTGAGAGGCATGGCATTGTCTGAGGGCACGTCTCTGCCTGAAGGGTGGAAGTGGAGAGTTTCGCCTTTGCAGGTTGTATGCCCAGCCGAGCAGCTGGTGAGCAGGACCCGCCTGGAGGGGCAGGAATGCACAGAGATGTCTCTGGAACACAAATGCTGGGGGCAGCAGCTTGGCAGCTCCTTCTCTCCCTACTGCAAAGGGCTTGGCAGGGCGGTCCCAGAGCTGTACTGCCTCCACACCATCATCTCTTCCTGAGTGGAGAACCCCTCTGGGTTCTCCAGCTTGACAACCAGTTTATTGTGTGCTTGGAGGATGCTTTTCTTGTCCACTTTTATTTTTGAAAGCCTCTGCTGTGACTTGCAGGCAGGTGCCCCACCACTTCCATGATCTGTGTTTCTTCCTCCTTCCTGCACTGTGCCAATCAAGAGGGACTGAACTGCATAGAGAAGGGGTCAGATAAATGGGGGAAAAATTTACAAAATTGAGCAGGCCAAACTCTGCGCGTATTGTAGTCTACCAATCCCCTTTCTCCCCTCATCCTGAAGATATAATGGCCCAGAAAAATCAGATTCGCTCTATTTTTATAACACAAATCATGTCTGTTTGGATTAAAAAATTAACTTTAATTAAGTGTCATCATTTATCTACACGTATGACACGGATGAGACAGAACACTATTTTTTCTCATGTTACTGTTTATGTACCTGGAAACCAGGGACAAATACACATACATAGAAGTGATAAATGTAGAAGCTCCTCTACTTTAAATGACTCTTTGAATTTTCCACTGCTCATGCAAAATTATTTCTGTCAATATTTTAATTTCAGACAAGAAGGGTGGAATCAAAGAAAGAGTGACACACAGAAAAATTCTTGTCAGCAAACTGATGACTACATACCATAATTAAGAAATAATGTAAAGAATTAAGAAGCTTGATATAAATGTTCTTTTATTTTTCTGAGTTTAGTGCTAAAGAATCAAGGAAGAGAAGACATACTAAGAGACAAATATTACAATGTTCACCACTGTATACTATTGTAAAATGCATTATATACATAAATGAGCATTTCTGTAATCATAAGAATATTAATGTAGCAGCTAATAAATAAAATAAGCACCAAAGGACAAGAATATGACCTTAAAATCCTTACTCAGCTGCCCTATTAACTTTCTGAACACCACTGAAAGTGTGTGTCAGCTGCTTAAATTAAAGGGAGAGTAATTAAAATTACACAAATAATAGGTGACTGGGGTCAGTCTCCATTGCCCTATCTCCTATATTTCAGAGTATTTTACATTTTTTTCCATCAATATGCAGTCTTAATTTTCCTTACACATCTCTCAGGTACTCTCGGTTTAAAAACATTAGAATCAGAGCTGTTGACTGACGGTCAGAGCACAGGTTTTTGGACCATACTTTTAAATTCCTTCCAGTATTCAGTAATTTTGAGTATCAATGTACTTTGTCATCTTTCTTTTTAAACAAGCACTTATAGTAGGAAAAAAGGGAAAAAAAAAAAAAAGAAAAATCAGATCTATATTTCAGATCTATACCCAAGATCCCCTTTTCCTTGAAGATGTCTTACATATAGAAAATGAGCAAAAAAGTTATACTCTTATATCCTTCTTTGGGACGTTAAAAGTCACAGGTAAATTAGGGAGTGCCTTGATAATAGTTCAGACTTGTGTATTTTTACTGTAATACGAGTAATAATAGTAATAATCATAATATTAAAAGAAAAAAATGAGACTGGGAATTGAATCAAACAAGACAAGAGAAACCCAAATGGCAGCAATATCTCCCTACAGGATCCTGACCCGAAATAGTTCTTTCCTCAGAAAACATTGAGAGATTTCGCTTAATGCCAAAGCATTTTACAGTCTTTGCTGGAAGTCATTGCACAGGTACAAATTATTTAATAATAACCATACTGACAATTTATAGCTATTCTAGTATTGTCTGTAAATAAGAGATTTTAAGGGTACAGTCTAAGCACAGCATAGCAGCTCTTGGAATGCAAGAAATAAGTGGAGCTATTTTGTGCTGTTAGTACTATGTATTGATAAGGTAAAAGGGGAAAGGTCTAACATAGGTATCTGTCTCCTTGACGGGAGCATTCTGCAGCCTGCAGAGGCAGGAGGAGGAGAGGGGAAGGGGCTAGCATCTTTAGGGGGCTCAGTGCACAGACGGTCACACTGGTACTGTGCCCTTTGCATTGCAAGGGCAGTGCTGCCCAGAGCATCAGGCATGGGTTCAACCCCCTGCAATAGCTGTGTGGGTGCACAGAAAACATAAGGAGGGAATGAACAAATACTGGGATATGAAGCTATTATTATTATTCCTGGTGTAAATACGTATTTAAAGCCTTTGCAGTTCCATATATTGACTTGTTAGAGGTAACAATGGATATTTGCCTAATTTTAGCTACCTCAGTCCTGCTAAACCTGCTTCGTAGCCCTTCTGTGTGACGAAATCCCTTAATGCTTTATAAAATCACTCTTCATTAAATAATCATAATTATTTTTCCAAATGATTTAGCAGAATTGAATGTGTTAGTTTTCTTCCTCTGCAGTCCCACCTGTACAGGCTCTAGGTCAACTTTTTTTTTTGTTCAGTGGGTGTTTGGGCTTGGATTTGAATGTACTTGCCAAGGCTCTGATTTCAGTGGGAACTCCAGAGACTCCTAGTGAAGTCCTGCTGTTATGGCTATTAGTGTTATAGGTCTGGAGAGCCATAGAGGACATTTGTTTTATTAGGCCTGAGGGTAAGCCCAACTCTCTCATCTGGAAGAGGGATTCTGATCAATGGATGAATATGAATGATTCAGAAAATGAGCCCTGAATAAGTAGCAAAACTAATTCTTCCATGGAGAAGAAGGGAAGCATAGGAGTCAGAGAAATACGACTGAACACAAATAGAAGTTGGCAGAATGGGCTTTAGCAGCCTCGTATCTGCTCTCACAGACTATAGATCTTGTCTTGCCTTTCTTCCTTGAGCCTTGTGCATCAGGCACAAGTTCATTCGAACTGGAAGTTTTGTCTCAGTAAATCATCAGTAAAACAGAGCACACTGGAAAAAAAACCAAACAAACAACAAAGCCCAAACAAATACACAAACCCAAACAAAACACAAAAAAAGACAACTTGTCCCACTATAGAACTACTTCATAGCTACTAAGTGGTCATAAATATCTCTAGCTCTGGTAAAATACAAGGGAGCATGGTATGTATACTTAACATATCAATATTATTTACTATATTTCAAGGCTTTGGGCTATGAAAAAAATCTACTGAGACTGAAGATTTACAACAAAGAGTAATTACATGTTTGGCACAAAATAAGATTAGATTAAACCAAACCAAATAGATGAAGTCGTTCTGCATCTCTTAACTCTCCTTTCTGGCTCTTAACATCTTTACCAGTAATTTCATAGAAATCTTACTCTGCATGATACTGAATTCAGATAGGATCCAGCTATGCCACTTAACCAGCTATTAGAGATGATGGGGAGTGACTTTTTTTGAGAACATTCAGAAATGTACAATTCTGCCTCATGACAGAAGAGCACAGCAGTGGCTACACACTCCTTTTGCCAGAGCAAAGTAAACCTCCCTCCAAATCATACTTTCTCCTCAGGAAAAAAGTGAGAGGCTAAAATACATTCCTTCCTTCATACCTTGCACGATGAGAGCAATTCAATGTAGACCTGCTGCTGTGTAGGGTGGCTTCTTGCAAGTTGGGCCTTGGATGTGCATGCCTGGAGGTCATGTAGGGCCATCAGCATCCAGCTACCTTCTGCACAGCCTTCTGCTTGGGGAAAGCCAGAGGCTCAGTGGTAGGGTACAGATCTTTGGTAATTTTTTGCTCTACAGGTAAACTTTGGAGGCTTTCTTGAATGTTTCCTTTCTTTCTTCAGGTGATTAAGGAGATGTAGTCAATTTATTATTCAAATATTACATATGGAGACTAAGTGAACCAATCCAAAAAAAGAAATGTTTGTCATTCTCTTTCTTAACCCCTCTGCCCCCACCCCCACTTTTCCTTTATCCATCTGTTTTCCTTGTATTTTTGTCATTTCTCAGTAAAATTGAAGACAGGTGGGAAATGTAGTTTCTTACAAAGTCATTGCTGGTTAGAATGTCACTGAACTCAAAAAGACTTTATTGCAGTCTTCCTAGAAATTGTCTCTTTCCAATATTTTCCCTAACCACCAGCTTTTTGTGATGGCTGAATTTAGGAAGGAAATTCTCATTTTAAACAGTCTATTTTTACAGCAACTTATCAAACAGTGGCCTTTAGCTGTTGTTCTGTGACAGACACTCTATTAAAATCCTGATGTAAACAAGTGGAGAAGGTGAACTAGAAGTGCAGATATTTGCACAGCATTACTGTCAGGTAAAATTTTAAAGATAGGTTTTATGAACCCATTATTTGCAGTCAAGGCTTTTGACTACAGCATCTGAAATCATTTAAGTAGACAAAGTGTTTTGTCAAAACATACTGCTGGGAGTCAGTATCTAGCTTCTTTTTATGTAATTCAATTTGGTTCTGTTGTTTGCATGAAAGTAGGATATCTAGCTGGGCAGCAATAGTGGTGCTGTGTACGATCACAATATGGTGACTTTGCAGTGTAATTAACATTAAATGCCTTTTGTTTTCATTTAGTGCTTAATGCATGCATAATTGCAGTGTATATACAGATCTACCAAGGAGGATGCTTGAGGGCTTTTAAATGCAAAGAACAAACCCCAAAGAATTTATAGTTATCTTCTTAGGAGTGGGAGATAGACAAGAACGTATGCCCTCTTTAAAAGCACGAAACTCTGCGTCCTGTCAAGCTCTGCTTGACATACTGTTTGAATGAGATGGGCACTTTAAAGAGGCAGAGCTATCACTGCTCTTTCAGCTCTGAGCCCCCCCTGGCTGAGGTGATGCTGAACAGGACTGCCCTGTGACAGGCGGGCTTGCTATGGCCCTTTGTATAAAGGCAGCGTTGTCAGAGCAGTTAGTGCTAGCAAACTTTCCTCCACCCCGCAACATCACCCTGAGTGGGCTGAGATTGCCTGAGCATGAGGGACCTTTGGAGAACATAGGCTAAATGTTCACCAAGTATTTATTTGCCTATCCACTTAAGAGACTTTTCGGTCTGCTTGTTTCCACCTTTCTACTTCACCTGGAGCAGCAGCAGGCACAGAACGAGTCCCAGAGATTTAACAGGAAATTATGTAAACCTGAGCCTGTTTTCCTGAGGTACTGAGTGGCACCACAGGGTTTATGTGGACTGGCATAATTTCGTATGAAATCAGCCTTTGAGTCAAGCCACACCGCAGAGTATTTTTCAGCTTCCTTTTGAATTCCCAAATATACTTTGAGAAACTTGGGAAAAGATGGAACTGTAACAGTTCCAAATGTAATTTCCAAACTTACTTCACTTAGTTACTACTGTCAATAGAAACAGTAATGACAGGAGGAGGAGAAGGCATTTAGCTCCTCACACAGCTCCTCTCCATTATCATATTGGCAGAACAGTAGTAAATAGAGGGAGAAATCTGAGAAGATATGAGGGAAAAAAGCATTTACCAGACAGTAGCAAGAGTGAGTGTAGAGGGAGAAAGATAAGCTGTGCAAAAGTTGTCAGATAAAAGGACAATAACTTGGTGCAATAAGATTATAAGTCTTTCAGTAGATCCTTTCCATCCAGCTCTTCCTTTTAGAACTTTATTTTGATCTGCTATACATCAAAGCCAGATGAATTGTGTAAAGTGCTCAGGCATCCTTTTTACCCAAACATAATCCTACATCTCTGCACATAAATCAGATCATTAAATTAGTTATTACATAGGGTAGGGATTGAGAAAGCTAACAAAAGGAAGAAAGCCACAATCACTAATCATTAATATATGTTGCCAAGAGCTTGTCTACACAACCATGTAATACCACTGTAGCTGCATGAGTTAAGAAAGTGGAACTACCTTCTACTCTGTCTGCAGTTTATTTGAAGATAATTCCTACCCTAGCATAGCACCTCCTGCAAAACTGGTGTTTTTGTAGCAGTATACCTCAGCAGTACACCAATATCATGATAGAACTCCAAAACCCTCTTCAGTGCATCACTTGAGCCTCACAGCTATAATTTTCATTTATAATAGTACCACATTTCAGTCTAGTACTCCCTTATTTTCAAAATTAGTCCTAGTTGTACTATTTAAACTATGCTGTTTTCTCAGCCAATTACTTGGAGCAGTAGTATACCAGCTTCAAGTCCTGTACTGTCACAGCTGCAGAATGGGCACTGAAATGGCATGATACCAGCTCTGTTTGGCCCTGATCCAGCAAAGCACTTAAACACCTGTTCAACTTAAAGTATATGAGTAATCCCATAGAAGACAAGATGATAAATTCTTTGAATCAGTACCTGCTTAGATTCGTAGAGTGTGAAAACAGAAGGGAACATGTAAACATCTTGTCTGACCTCCTGTGTACCACAGGCTTTCTTTGAATTCGGTCTTCCTCAGTCTTTCCTTTCTTTCAGGAAAAAACATCCAGCTCTAATGTTTAAATTTTCAGTGATGGAGAAACTACCACAGGTCTACATAAATTGTTTCAATGATTAACAATCCTCACCAGGAAAATTTTATAAATTTTTTGAATCAAGACTTTATAAGGTCCTTTGGATTCACTGAATATTGTTGTGCTTTTCTTAATTTGACTGAAGAGGCATGTATTATCACATTTCTTTTTTGTATATATGCTTATAGAATGCAATTAAATCAGCCCTTAATTTTTACTTGAGTAAAAAAAATTTTTTACTCAATACACAGTAGATTATTTGGCCTTTAATCATACTCCTGTTTCTTCTCAGTCTCCTCTTGTATTCATAGAATCATAGAATCATATGGGGTTGGAAGGGACCTCTGGAGATCATCTAGTCCAACCCCCCCTGCCGGAGTGGGTCTACCTACAGCACGTTGCACAGGAACTTGTCCAGGCAGATTTTGAATGTCTCCAGAGAAGGAGACTCCAACACCTCTCTGG
>BJBW01000161.1:475-54976 GCA_004320125.1 Scolopax mira
GTCTCTCAGAACTACCTCCCATGGGACTCTCCCAACCAGAGTTCTGTTCAGTCTGTACTGACTGATGCCTAAGAAATTGAATGAAACATCTCCAGCCCAAGAAGGAAGAAGTAGCCAGATGGAAGCATATTTCAGAGGAGAGAAAACAGATGGTCCTACCTAAATTATCACATCCTGACCCTGGAAAAAAAAAAAAAAAAAAAAAAAGTGCTGGTCACTAGGTAATGAGCCTTAGTAAAGGAATTACAGTGAACATGTTATGGACATGAATAGGTTGTACTGTAAGTTGTTATGAATGCAGCGCTAAAGGATATCAGCACTCAGAGTCACTGCTGTTCACCTGCTGGGCTCTGTGCCATATAACATCTATTAAATATCTGTTAACCCTTTACAGCTAAGTGGAAATGTTCCAGCACAGTGTAATCACATGGCACATAAGATAGCATAGCTTTTGGAAGATAGCATAGCTTGTCTGCACCTAAGAAATAGTATAGAGGTTGGGAGTCTGAAGATCAGCATCACACAGATCCAAATCACTGAACTGCAGCAGTTAACACAATTATATTATAATATATGTTTCCGTTCTGTCATACAGTGATACTTCAAAAATTTAATTATTCTTCTTCTATTCTTATATTTGTAAAGAATCTTGGATTTATATTCCTATCTGAGCAAAAAAACCAAAACCCAATGAGAGTTTTACAACCCCAAATAGGGTTTCATCTCTAACATAGTCTCGTTGCTCTGCAGTCATTCATTGTCCAGTAGAAATATAATAAAACTAGTTCTGTAATGACTATTACATTAGTTCTGTTAATGACTGTTACATTTTGGTTCTGTATTGGACCCTCATCAGAAGTCATTCAAGATTATGCAAAGAACGAGACAATAATATGAGAGGAATAAACAAAGCACGACAGATTTTTTCAGTTAGAGAAATCATTGATTAGTGTCCTAAAATGCCAAGAAAGTAGGAGGAATATGGGCAAAAAGGTTAAGATGCAAATATATATGTAATTATTATAATTTTTTGGAACTCTTGCACTATTTAAAAGTAATTAAAAATCATATTTTTATCAGAGCTGAATATTTCTTTAAAATAATTTTAAATATTGTAGTAGAAAATGACTCGATCTCTTTATTCTTGTTGGTACTAAGAATCATTAGATCAGACATTTGTGTGGGACACAAAACATTTTTTTTGCCCTGGGGTATTAATTAGCACAATTGTGAGTGTAGGCTGGATAAACAAACTTACAAATGGATAAAATTAAAATTTCACCTTTACAAATGGCATTCTGTGTTCCAGACTAAAGCCTGAAGAAACATGGTATGTTGCACAATGCATTCAGGAGGTAATTAGTATACTGAGCTTGCATTTAATCATTATATTGTCTTGTACACTTTTCAGAATACAATGGATTTGGTTTGATGCTAAAATTTTGATCTTTTAAAAGGAACACACTTCTAAATACGCTGAAAAAAAAGAAAAAAAAATCTGAAAAATGTGCCTTTGATTTACCAAAAAAAATTATGTTTACTATACTTTATTATGCTGTCATGACGTTTTTTAAGTGTAGAGGTATGTATGGCAGATTTTTGAGACTGAGGTTATGTTTAATCTCACTTTTTTGGGGGTGTAAACTATGCAGTATTTTGGAGACAGCTGTGGTTTTTGTTTCATATGAATCGAAGGTGGCAATGTCTCAGAAAATGTGCAGTGCTGTGTCTCAGATGACATACCCAGTCCTTCATCACAGTCTTTTGTCTTTCCAGACTCAAGTTAGCCTCACAGTTGAGGTAAAAAGGGACCTCTGGATGTCATCTGATCCACTTTGCCCCATCAAGCAGGGCTATTGTATGAGGATGTTATGGGGCACACCATCAAAAAAGCCTGTCTAGGAAGACAATATCCACTGTTGTTCCCTCATCTATCAAGTCAGCCATTTCATCATAGAAGTTTATCAGATTGGTCAAGCATGACTCCCCCTTGGTGAATCCGTGCTGACTGCTCCTGATGACTGTGTTGTCCTTCATGTGACTAGGAATAGTTTCCAGCATTAGTTGCTCCATCATCTTCTCAAGGATCAAGGTGAGGCTGACCAGCCTGTTGTTCCCTGGGTCCTCCTCCTTCTTGCCCTTTTTGAAGATAGGAGTCCTCTAGTCCTCAAGCATCTCTCCCAATTGTCTTGATTATTCAAAGATAATTGAGAGTGACTTTGCAATGGCATTAACTCCCTCAGCACTCATGGGAGCATCCCATGGCGTATGGATTTCTACGTCCAGTTTGCTAAAGTATTCTCTAATAGTGTGCCTCACTAATGACCAGCATGGATCATTCTTGTCTGCTTGCAAAGTACCATAGAGTTGTATTGTAAGTTATCTCCTCTTCAAGATATCGACAAAGTTTAAAGGCTCCTAGACATCATCACTCATGGTTTTTCTTTGGTCTTGGAAAAGGATTTTTTGCCATAGCAATATTCATGAAGAATTCTGCTGCAGACCTCAACTCCAACCTTCAGCTAGACTGTGATCACTCTCTTCCAAACCTTTGACCTCTCTCCAAATGTCTCCTTTGTCTGATTCTTTGTCACCTCAAACACAAAGTGAATAAATTCTTCAGCTCTTAGTGTCCTAGTTCTACTTGTTTTCTCTTGTTCAGTGTAGGACAAGTTTTATTTTTATCATTTGTCCATCATCCACTTGCCAAGTTTTCAAACCAGCACTGTCGCCGTTTTCCTGCACTGCTTTCCCACTTTGGATGAGCTCCCTAAATATTTTGCATAAACATCTGCATATCTTCCCCCACCTTTCTCAATTTCTTCACTATGTTTTAGGCTGAGCCCAGTACAAGCTTGTTTCCAGTTATAGCCCTCCTTATGGACTGTCTTACACCCAGATTCCATGTTTGTTCAGTGCCTAGTATGATCAGATTTTAAGATAATTAACATGACCACAGAAATAATGCTAATACAGTGAAAGAGTGTGGATTAATACCCATCAACAGATTACATATCACTTTAAATACAAGCAACACTAGGAAATCTATAGTGCTGTGTCACAGGTGAGCGATCAACTTTCTGAAGAACTGAAGAGGCTTTAAGTAGAACTTCCTTAGGCTTCAGATAGCTGATCCAAAACTGAATTCCAGAAATTCCTGCATATTTGGCTGCCTAATCAGATTGCAGAAAAATTTACCAGAAGTAACAAGCAAAATTAAGTACATCTATAGTTCTACCTCCCTAAAGGAGGATTTGGATTCTGACTTATGTTTGATATAAATAAATGAGCAATCCCAGGGCTCCTCTCTCTCTCAAATCATGTAACAGCTAGTTTCCAGAGTCTTGTGCTGGTCATATAGCAAGGTCTCTTTGTCACCAGTATACTGCCAAACAAAAAGGCATCACTGTGCTGTGGTTTGGGGAAAAAAAAGTATTACTCCTACCTGTTTGTATAGAAGTGTGAGTTGTAATCATAAGTGGATGAATTCCCTGGCCTGTGTACAGAAGTCAGGCATCTAGGACTTGAAGTGACGCAAAGTTTTACACAAATTCTTGTTGACAAAACTCTGGTTTTTATTTTACTGAGAACCTATTCTGAACACAGCTTACCTTATACCATTTTTTAGATCCTCCATCTTAAACACAGAGGGGTGTCTTTTGAATCAGGTACCAAAAAAATTTATGGATTCCACTGAAGCCCATATTGGTATTATTCCTAAAAGCATAGCAGCAGTGCAAATCTGAAAGAGGCATATATTTGATTTACTGTGTCTCAGGTCACATTTAAATACTGAAGAGCAATATGAGGGTACCATGAGCTTAGATACATTCACCTGGTGCAATGCTCAGATACTGCAGTGATGAAGGTCATAATACAATTGCGGCCTTCCCTTGTCCTCATAAAACTCACCTCTGTTCACAACAGTTCGTAAGAAGAAAGAGTGTCAGAAGCTGGCTCTATCTGTGGTGGAAAACAACCTGTGGGGATCCTAGGTAAGAGAACAAGAGCTTTGCTAAAATAAGATGCACTTACTCCAGCAACTGAGTCAATATCACTGTTACTACACACAGAACACATAAACGCCATTGTAAATGTTGTCATTATACATGGGTATATTTTCCTTTCCTTGGTGATGTTTGTTTTGCAATAAAGTTTCACATCTATAAATAAAACACATGCAAGAGTGCATCATAACTATAAAAATATGTAGGGGCTTTATAATTATATAAAAACTTAGATAAGCCATTTGAGTTAGCTATGAGTATGAGTAGGATAATGCACATGGTTTAATCAATACACCTTTCAAAGGAGCCTCATTTGGGAAAATGCAAAAGCCATATCTTGCAGTCAGTAATAAATATTTCATTAATTTATCTCTAATTTAACTTTCACTTCCATTGACAAACCTCTAGTGGTACGTACTTTTTTCCTCTTGATTTTATTGCCCTGGTAACATGCAATCCTCTCACAGCCCTTTGCTTTTCTGATCTGTGGCATATTGTCTCGCCTTAGATTAATCTCATAGTCATTATCTCATTTAAGCAGGTAATATTTGACCACCTAATCAGCTTAAAGCAACTCGAGTAGAATAATACAGGCTTACATTTGGCGTTCAGAAACACTTCTGAAACAATGAGAAAGTGATTTAACAAAAATATATGATCTAAATTATTCTCTTTATGCATGAAAATACACACTGCTTTCACTGACATAATTAAATTGCCTATGTATCTGACTTTTTAATAATAAAAAAGCAAACCCTACAGTGTTTAGATGATTTCCTATGTTCATTTAAAGCAAGGAATTCAGGCATTTATTCTTCTTGTGGAATATAGACAGAATAAAATGAGTGCCATATCTTTTTAGTGTGGCAGATTTTACAGAGATTTGTTATCTTTCTGGTTTAAGTGTTCATTTTTAGTATTTGCATTTGTATATACTAATTATGGTGAAAATTCACTTTATCTTGTTATCTAGCTAAAGAAAGCAGTATGTTCAGATTTCAAACTTGTCAAGTTGCAGTTTTTGATAGATAAGCAACAAATTTTTTCAAGGCTTTAATATGTTTTATGGGCAGATACTTTTCCAAGGTGCTCTTGGAAATCAAATTTAGACCTTACAAATTAATAACGTGATCCTGATGCAAGGTTTTTGACTGGCAGGCAAGAGTCGATGCCTGATAAAGACATCAAGACAGTCGATGTCTTGAAACAGTGGGGGTGCTGTCCATCTAGAATGTAAAAGTTCTTCAGAAACCTGAATGGAATTGAATGCAGAATTATAAGGAAAATTGATATAGTGTCAAATGGGGTCTCATAAGATTTGTCTACAAATGGGACATAGAACACTAACCATTTGAGTCCAAATTAATTTTTAAAGCAGGTTAGCAGTATGAAAAGAATTCCCAAAGTGAATGTTGCCTCTGCTTTTCCTCCCTGTGTGTAACAGTGAAGCAATGCTATAGGTTACACGTGTTGTCAGTGATCTAAATTGAATTGATGCTGAAATTTACCTGTAAAGGCTTGGCTGCTTGCTTTGTTTGGAAAAAAATCCTTGCCTTGCTTATTCTGAAGGTTAGATAACATGCATTTGTTAAGACATCTGCTCAGTTCTTCATATGTAATCCATTCTTTCTGAAACTTCATTTCTCATTCCCTGAACATTATCCAGCCTCAACTTCTTGAAATGCTTGCTTCATTCACTAGATACTATCTTTCCTCTCCGAAAATATGTCTGTAGCTTTTCATGCTACATCCTATTGCTGTCTTGCATTCTTAGTTTATTTTTAAATTAACTAAAATTCAGTAATTTCATACATTTCTGTACTAAGTATTTGTTTTGATATAATCAAAATTTTGACAAGCATGCAAATTTGGTCCCATCTGCCTAAATCCTGGGTAGAAGAACTAATCTACAGGACCTGTCCATCTTCAGTTGCTGTTTTCCTCACTTTTACCAGGCCCTGTGCATAGTAGCAGCGCTGTAAACGATTGATCCCTCTCACAATCCTCTAGCTTTTTAAGAAAATTTATGACTCACATTTACCTGTTATTCAATATTGTAATGCAGCCAATTGTCAGGGTTTCTTTTGCTTTTAACAGTCTGTGTATTCTCGCACACAGGGCAGAACAATCTATATTGCTTTTTATGAGTTTCAGATACTTGACATTGTGAAATAAGGGGCCACAGAATGACAAGAACGATTTGTTACAAATTTTGTATGAAAGGCAGTCAAGACATGCTGGACTGAAGACACCAGTTGCCAAGTTACACCAGCTTCACATGCCATATGGTCGTTTTTTGGGTTTTTTTTCCCCCTTGTAAATATTTGGTGTTTTAACAACAGAATCTTTCTGAATCTGGTAATGCAGTGAAGTTCTTCTCAACACTACTCCACGAGAAACACTTCTGAGTTCAGTGAATTTGCAGTAGATTCCACACTGAGACTTACCTGCCACTTTGAGAGAAAATTTATCTACTACTATCACACAGGAATTTTAGCAGGACTTGTTCTGATACTGCTGTAACACCCATTTGTCATTTAGCTTGTTGATTAGAAATTCTTCTTTAGAGAAGAATACTAGATGTTTTCCTTTGGAAAAAAGGCAAACAAAAATTCCATTGCACTAAACCCCTAAAATGTCCCATGGGTTGAATACTACAAATTCTAGAATGTCGCATCAGGAAACGCACTACATTTTATATATCTGTCCTTCTGTAACATGATTTCAAAACCTAGTAGTTGTTAGAAAGATATAATTACCATTATAATTCGCCCAGTTGCCAAAATTAAGTTGCATGTGCAATCCAAATATTAAAAAAAATTCAGAGTGTACCCTCCCAAGCAAAGCAAAGTTGTAACCCCAGTGGAGGAATGTTTGATTATCTCATTTACAGTTGTTTGTGTCTGTGGTAAAGAACATGATTTAGACATGAAAATAAACTTATTTATCTTCAAAGGTAGTACAATCAGTTTTAATTGGCAGGAGAAAATCCCACAGATGTGTCCTAGTGGCTTTTCTGCAAAGTTCATTGAAAGAAGAAACTGCAAAAAGGCCTCTGGGCTAAAAAATAGAATAAATAAAGCATTATAAATTTAGAAGCTAATAATACAAACCACAGGAAAGAATGTGTGAAGAAGAACTCAAAACCTTGTCTCATAGCTAAATAGAATAGGAGAGAATTTAGAAAATAAAGCTGCTTTCATAATGGCAAATTGCTAATTGTTTTGAGACTTACTGTATTATTTATGCTGACACAGTGCACTGTCATTAAAATTCTGGACCTGTATTATTTAAGTGACATACTCAGACCCAAAGTGTTGCAATTTATATGTTGAGTTTCATCATGCACATACAAGTTTTATTAAAAAAAAAAAATCTCTCTGAAATGTAAGAGCTCCCAACACTGTCTTGTGACAGTGAAGTGGAGATAATGTTTGTTCCTCTAGATGAGATGCATATATTCAGTGTCATTTTGGCTTTCAGACACAGTAGGGAAGGGGGATCATGGTTTTTTCATTTCTCCTTTCCCACATGGCAGCATTCATCCTCGTGTTGTCGGGAAAGAACAGTGTTTATAATTCTCTTTGCACTGGAAACTGTAATAAAAGATGTCAGAACATAAGAGGCTGTTAGAGGCATTTTTCATATTCATCCATTCCTGAAGGGAAGACACTTTGCTAATAGGTGTGCATTTAGTAGACTACTGTCCCTTCATGTTCAGTTTGTGGGTTTTTGAAGCTTATCTTTCTGGGATTTTTTCTTGACCGTTACTTTTTTTATTGTTATTTTTTATCTGTCTGACCTAGTTCAGTACAAAATTGTACGTTGACACAATGTAGAAGGTGCCCTCAGTTATCCCTTTTCTTGGTGCCAGCTCTGTTCCTCATAAACATCCCTTTTGCATAGATATACTTTGGGCAGTCTGGTTATGGTTCACATGCCCAGAATTTAAGGTCTGGAACAAGACGTACAGACTTTGGAACACAGACTCTTCACTATGGGCTACCTATAGGGGAGATCTGGAAGGAAAAGTAAAGTACTTTGATTACCTCCCTATGAAGGAAATGACGGTATCACTATAATATCATTGCATCATCATTACAATCTGCTTAAGTTAGCTGTTGGGTATCCCAAACTCTCTCTCTTCTCTTCCCAAATATATTGCTTACTTCTTTTGTTCAGGAGTTCCTGGCTTGGGGGTCTGATCTTGAGGGTTTGGAAGCCTCAGATACTTGTGCTGCTTAGCTTCTGTAAAGCTGGAAGCCAAGTTCTTCTTGGAATTGAAACACTCAAGACACAGACCTCTGATGCTATACCAGAAAACCAGGAGCCCAAGAGAAGACTACACAGAAAGTCTTTATTGTGCTGGTAGTCTTGGAATCCTAAATGCCATATGCTTCCCTGATGTACCCTTCCTTGGAAGGAGGTAACTTTAAAGCCTGTAAATTCACAAAAATGTAATTATTCTGCCTCCTGAAGTGACTTTAAAATAATAAACCCAATCTGGGAACCTGGATAGCGCATGGATGATAAAGTGCAACGAAGATAAAAACTTTATACAGTCTCTGATGGAAGCCTGCTTGTGGCTTAGCAAAAGTTTGCCAGAACTTCCTGTTCACATCAAAAGGTGGGCTGATATGACATAACTGTATGGAAATAAAATCTTTTACTAGAAAGTTCTCAAATGTCTTGATTAAAGATGCTTAACCAATATAAACTACTCTGTGGTGTTTGAGTGCAAATTGAGTTAAAAAGATGTGAAAAGCTATAAACATATTAGAGCTGAGGAGTAAATGAGGAGATGTTCAGAGTTCATAATTTCAAACTGGAGTGCAAAGTTTTACATCAATGCTCAAAATCATCGTGTTTTTTTCATAGCATGGATTCACTTAATGGAGCTTAATGAGGAAGATAAAATAATGCCTCCTGATTCCTAACCTCTTGTTCCATTCATTATTCTTCTTTGATTTCCACTAAGTATATTGGTGCCCCTACTTCCAGATGTTTCTTTATTAAATTCCTTCCAGGAAAAAGAAAAAACACAAGTCATCCCAAACTCTGAAAGTTCTCAAGTCATTATCACATTTTACATATCATACAGACATACTGGCAATGTTAATTAGTGAGAAAGTCTTGATTGTTCTTTAATTACTCTGCCAAGAGCTGGTACAAAATACAAAGCCACAAATTATACGACATATTATAAGTGGATTGGTTTTAATGATATCTTCATGTACCAACATGCATATTTCATTACTAAGCTTTAGTTATTAGCATTTTAACGTGGTCATTAATAATAAAAACACTGGCTTATGTACATGAATTTTAAAAGGTGCCTGACACAATGGTGCAGGTTTATGTGTTATGAAGTTCCCAATATCACCATCAGGACAGGGTGTGTAGATCATAAAGCTCTTCCTAACTGTCACCCAAACTGTCATTTCATTATTTATTTTATGAAGTGACTCCTCACTGAAAAATATGCAGTCTGTGGAACAGAGTATATATCTGGGTATATACCCAGAGGGTATATACTTATTGGGTAGAGGGTCAGCTCTGTCTTATTTTTTGTGACTCTGAAGATCTGGCTTTACAAATACTAATGTTCAGCTTTGGGGAGGATTCCTCATGTGGTTCTAAGATATTTCTCCTGCGTCTGTAGGCTTAAGGCTGAGATGAGAGTCGGATCCAAGTCCCTGACTTTCTACACGCTCTGATAGCAGTTTATTATGCATAAAATGAAAACAGTATGCTCCCCAAGCTGTCTTTCCAAGAAAAGATTGCGCCCCCATTGACTGAAAGAAGTCTCATCCTTTTTTACATTGAATATATTTTTAGAACAGTGCTTTACTACTTTGAGTAAAATGACTGTTGTCTGACTGATAATAAGACAGTGCTAGTTTAGTTTGTTACATTTGTTTGTTTATTACAGTCATATTGTGAAGATGACATTTAGGTATCAACTTTAATTTGAGCAAATAACTTTGACATTCAGCAATGAAAGGTCAATCTCTCAATTTTACTTTGAAGTGTAAAGTTCTATTATTCAAATACGTACAAACTTCCTTTTCTTTACCTGCACCCTCTTTTATACTGCATACGATAGGAACAGCCATGTGAAATCAAAAAGGATTGTATGTATCTGGTGGTGGGACAGTTGTGTATTTTCTACCATTATTCCATTGTCCTTTAAAACCAAAAAAAGGGAGATGAGACATTTCAATCAGATTTAATAAAGAGAAAAGCCATCAATATCCATTGTGTAAGTATGAAAACAACTGGGCTTGCCATTTTTTTCTCCAGTTTCAAAATACTGTAATTTCACAGAATAGTTATCAGCTGGAATAGTTCTTTCTCTATATCTACATTCAAGCGTGCTTGTATCCTGAATAATTAAAAAGTCTATTGTATCTTCTTTTCATGATATCTAATGCACTGCAAAAATGTCACATTTTGCTTTGCTAAATACAATTAAAAAATCTAAGGGAAGCAGATGGTTTGGCATTTTGAAGAAGGTAGACTGCAGAAGGATGCTGAGTTAATTCACAGGGTTGCCTTGTTCAATTCAAAAAGATGCCTTGTTCATCCCAGTGAGGAGCTGGGAATACTATAGGACTGATGATCTCTGTAGGACCCATGATCACACTCTTCAGAATTAATTATGCACGCATAATCACTTTGAGAATCTTCCAAAAGCTGAGATGTTACATTCTTGAAGGGAAGCCAAGGACTTCTATACCATAACATAGTGCAGGAGAAAGTATTTTGAACAGAGATATTGGGATAGCAGGTGAGAATCAACAAATACCAGAATGCCCTTTTAAATTTCTGAAGGGAAAAATCCTTATCCACTACTGAAAAATCCTGATTTAGAAAACCTGAAATATAGTCTTGTAGACTAAAGGAATAACAGAAATAACTAAAAACAGAATAACTGTCTCCCTTTGACAAAGGAGGGAAATGACTGGCTATGGTTGTATATTTAAGCATATTCCTAAGTATTCCTAGGAACTTCAAAGCTGAGCTTTTATTTTTTGCTCACTTGTATACAGTTCTAAAGAAAATGAAGTACTTTAGAGGAATGGATACTCTGCAAAGATGACTATGTGAAAGCCTTTATGTATATTTAATTAATTGGGAGCTTTATTTTTGCAATCAGCATGGGATAGTTTTGCAATCTGAGGATAGATAGCTGTCATTCCTCTTTGGTTCTGAGCGACTTTTTCAGTCTCAGTATGACTCACCTTTTCTTGCAATGGGAAAGACAGCTCATGGTCCATAGTGCCAAGTGAGAATGAAGGCCCTAAAAAATTGTGAAGGTAGCTGCAAGTGTTAATGATTTCCCTTTGTTTCTCAGCCCCTTTGTGACTGAGGCTATTTATTGCCTGCTAGTTTTGTGCCCATTTTCAGATATTGCCAACCTTCATTGAAATGATGTGGAAAATGATTCCATTAAGAGCAGGAAACAGATACTCTCTGCTAACATAATTTAGTCTTTAATTATTTGCTCATATATTATTTTTCCAAAGCATCCTAGCTTACAAGAACACAAATATGTGGCTTTGATTTAACCATAAACTTCTCACCTTATACGGTGAAGGACCCTTTCCTGATTGTTCAAACTATGCTTTAAAGATGGAAGTGGGAATTTCTTACTTTTTTCTGTCATTGGTCTGCTCTTTGACAAAAAAATGAATTGATTTATACAACATTTTGTGAAGTAATGTTTTCCCATTTTACAGATCTGAAACTATGCAGTCAAAAGAATACATTAAAATTGTGTCTGAACAGTTTAACAAATATAGGGCTTGGCTTCCCTTGTTTTGTAATAAATGTTTTGGGGAAGACCAAAGCCCAGCTCCTGTATCTTTAGGTGGAGGTGTGTACATGAAATATCAAAGAAGAAATACAGACAAGTTCACTTTCAAGAGAATTGCAATCTGAATGCTGGTTTGGTAAAACTGAAGCTACTTGTATCAAACAGAAACGGAAGCATTGCCACAAAAGGAAGGCACACAAAATTCAGGCCTTTTATTGTTTGGTGGTAGCCAGCTGGCTAATAGCACAGGGGCGTTAGTGGCTCAGCAGATTGACAGCCCTCAGCTGCAGAATATGCTGATTCTTCCTCATCCGGTTAATACAAAGAGGTAGAAGGAGGGAAAAAGGAAGCTGAAGGTAAGAAATAAAGGATCAAAGGGTACAAAACTAGGCTTGATTGGAATCACTATGCTTATCCAGCTGTGATATAGGGCTGAAGTGGGTCAGAAGACCCTTGGTCCTGTTATGGCCTGAGGGGCAGTCAGACTCTTGGAGGTGTTGAGGGCAGGATGCCAGTGTCAGATACTTTACCTAAATGCTGTCTTTTTTTGTCCCATCAGTCTCCTACTTTAAGCAATTTTCTGACTTGGAAAAGTCATCAGATCTTTCAGTTTATCAGATTTTTCTATAAAACTCTATCAGATTTTTCAGTAAGCTCCTACATGCTGTGTGCTCAAGGGCAGTGTGCTGTGTAAGAACATGGTAATAGAAACTTGGACTGTTCTGTATTATAAGTGTGGTGCACTTTGTGATTATGATAAAGTGAGAAAGCATGTGTGTTTTTCAGTTCTTTACATAGTGACCAGGTTGGCTTGCCCATTTACATAGCCTCATATTGTGAAATTTCTCCTTTCAGTAAGGAGGGACAAAGCTATTTTTATGTTCACTGAAACATAAATAATCCTATACTTACCCAAGGACAGAAAGATTTGGATAGTGTGCTATAGGGATTTCATCTCAGGACATCATCATGAGAAATTTATGAGATTCTTAAAGGTGACCTGGAAAATGTCTCCATTTGATTTGGAACCATCCCTTGTCTGTTTAATACTTTTAATTTGTGTGTTTATTAGTGCCCTGGCAAACACAGGTACTTGGCAGCAAAACCTGAAATTTGGTGGGTATTAATACATACGTATTTTTTGAGAGCACCACAATGTCATGATTGGTTTTGGTTACACGAGCTGAAGGTAGTCAAACCAAAACAAATCTAAAAAACATCACAGTCCCAGGAGAGATAAGTGAGATTTGTCTATTTGAGACTGCTGGAAGGAGACTGCACGGTATCTACCATGCAGTCTAAATTTGTAATGTGTAGCCATTGTGGCTGGGGGGGATAAATATTCAGTACCTGTTATTACCTGATAAAGTTATACATATGTATGGATCCATTTTATGTGATAATTAGAGAATCTAGTTTTAGCATCTGCTTTTACCAGATAAACCAACTTTGCTACTTTAAACAAAGGAAAAACAATAATTCACAGGCTGCAGACATCACAAAGGTGTGAAACAAAGCTATCAAAAAGGAGGGGGGAAAGAAGGACAATGTTTCAGATCCACATCCCCTTTAAACAGGAGGCTGTGCGACCAAGAACAGCTTTCTTTCTATATGTTTTTTAGGAAATAATCCTGCTTGCTTTCAGACTACATTTGTAAACAATTTAACTAAGTTTAATTTTCAATAAAATAAAATCATGGACAAATCTGGCCATACCAAATATGTCTATTTTGGGGAAAAATTCTAAATACAAGTGCTTACCAGAATAGCTGACTTTTGTAGCCCACCTCCGGCAGAGAATTTGATAATCCATTGTCACAATGGTCAGATAACAGCTGTCAAATAAATAATACTGAAAGAGAAGTTAAGAATTGCTATTTTATATTCCATTCTTAGTCTTGGGCATAATGTGCATGCTATGTAATATTGGGAGTTCTTACTCTTCCTCCCCAGCAGAGGTGGTGGGAGGAACTGATCTGAGCTTCAGATTGTTTCTTAGCCTGCTGATGAGGTGAGAAGCAGTTTTAGAAGGTTCAGAGCTTTTAAACTCCCACAGCAGTTTGTCAGTATAAATTTTTTTCTGTCTTTTCTAAGTGCCACTTTCTTAAAAAGTTCCAATTAAGAATATATCTTAGCAAGGTGGCCCCATGAAACACGGAAGTATTTTTGTGAGAAAATGGAGAATGAGATATAAAATAAAGTAATATCTTCTGTACATTGGAAAAGTATGGGAAGAAAACCAATGATCCCAGAAGTTTTTAATGGGGTGTGAGTCTATATTGTGCCTTACTCTTTTTAAGAAAGATGCCCAACTCCTTGTGATGTAGAAAAGAATTCTGGTACTGCTGGCATTCATGCAGCACCCTCCTCTGAACTCTTATTTTGGCTTCCACTGTTTCACCCTACTGCTGCTGCCTTTTCACAGACCCTTTTGGTGAGCAGTAGTTTGCACAGATTTCCTCCTGCCTGGTGCCCCTTTCAGTTGTCCTCATCAAACAGTTGATCACAGCCCTCTGTTCCCGCAGCCAGAGCCTGGCGAAGGGGCTGTGTCTGTGTGGCACAAACACCTTCGATTCTGAGTGGAAAGGCACGTGGGTTAAGTCTTAGGGGAGGGATGGAGTACTTAACTAACTACATGGCTCAAGGGAAATAAACCCCACATCTGATATTCATAGGTAAAGGTCAAACCCGTAAATATCCATAGAATTAATTTGAACATGACACTCCTACCTTTATTTTTCAAAGGACTTGGAGTCATTGGTAGTAATCTGGTATTTCATAAGGTGTGAAGGCAAATTAGTTACTCTTTCATTCTTTGAAAGAATAAATATGTTTGCTTATCTGAATAAATTAGCTTTCCTTTCAAGCTCCTTCATAATGTAAGTGTGAAGTAAGCATGGTAACTTTTTTCCCTTCTCAGTTTTATTCCACAGCAAAGACATTTTTTACAACATCTGTTCCTCAGCTATGTGGGTCCTTCTGTCACTTCCTCCCTACCCTTTTATGTGGCCAGCCTGAGGAAAAAAGGCCAAAGCAGAAGTTTCTCCTCAGTGGCAAATCTCTTGGAGTCCATTGCTAGCTGAAATGTAATGGTTCTGTCTTGAGGCAACTCAGGATTTCCTCATGCTGAGATGGTTATAATTAATTCCCTGGTGATCCTGCCACCCCCTCCTTCTCTGTCACACCAGGCTGGTCTTATGTGAGATCCCTCAAGGCTGTTCCAGCAACCTGTCAGATGGTGCTGGGCAGGTCGAGGAAGCTGCAGCACCCTTCTGGTGAGCAGTCAGTCAGCCTAAAAGGGGTTTCAATTGAAGTACAAGATGTAACACGTTCTCCTTTCTCAGGAATATTTAAAGGATGGTCCTGACAGAATTAGTACTCTTACTGATGCTATGCCTGACTTCCATCAATAATCAAAAAATGAATTATAAAGTAATTACTAAAAAAAACTCATGAAAAACACATAAATGACAGAAAAAATAATTAAAAGAAGCAGGTGCTTAATGTGGATTTGTGACTGGGTAGTTTACTGGAACCAAATACACGTCGTGTATTCAAGGACAAAAAATTCAGCCTGTGTCTACAAGCTTAGACACTCTGTCCAAGAAAGCACCTAGGTTTCATAGAGTGCCTATGATGATACCTTAGTTCATCTGAGCAGTGACATTTTGAAACCAATTTCCCAATCTTCCAGTTATCCTTTAGTTTGTTTTGTGAAGCTTCCTGTCTGAGAGACCAAGCTGGATATAGTCCAAAGTGTGTAAAAGTAGGCAGTGTGGGCATGCAGCTGCATGAGGCTTCCCTGTGTGACGTGACGGGCTCCTTGATGTGTAAACAGGACAAGAGATCATTTTGCAAATAAGTATGGATTTATACATTGTTAGGTGACGAGGATATTGCATACAGTTCCAGTATCTACCGTTTCAAAAAGTTATAATTATGCAATCATAAATTATGAAGCTGATTCAAAAAGATATCTTAGAGTAAGAGACATAGCCATCTGGATCTGTAAAGTGGTGTTGGATTTTGTTTGGTTGGTTGGTTTTTAAAGTTTGATTACTGTAAATGATAATCTTAAAGAAGATTATTATGGACTAAGAAGCTTTTTAACATACATGGCAAAAGGTATTAAACCCATGGCTAGAAGATAGTTTGACAATTTGAATTGGTGATATGCATCACTTTCTTTTAATGCTCAGGATTATTAACCTTGCTACAAGATTTCTTGGGAAAAGATGAATTTTCCCTCTCTTGAGGTCCTCAGATCAAGACAGAATGCCTTCCTAGAAGTTGTATTCTAGCACAGCACAAATTGTAAGTCCCACTGCAGGGAGAACTGTGATACACAGCAGGTCGAACTAAATAATGTTAGATCTTCCTGGCCCTGAAATCTATGAATCTGTGTTATTAAATTTATATATGTCATTCTCTTACATAACTGAAACTTCATTTTGAGCCACTTTAGAACCACAGGTTACCTGACACCTGTGATCTCAAGTTTCTAGCGTGCTCTTATTTCTGGAATTAGTTCCCTGTCCCACACACTCTCAAGGTGCTTCTTCCAGCCATTGCATTCATGAAGATAAAGTGTTCTCCAAACAAGGCTACAGTGCTCTTTTGACAGGTGGTGCTGTGATGTAACCTTAATTACTCAAACATACTGCTTGGGATTTTTTCTGAAGAGTCAGGCAAAGACACTCACTAGCTGAGGGGTGAGAGCGGATATTCTTTCCCGCAATTGAATTTGTCATTTAATTTTATCTAGGAATGTTCTCAGAACCTAATAACCTTATCAAAATTTAACCTTTTCGGCTAAAACCTACCATAGGTTTTTGTTTTTTTTTTCTCCTAGGGAATGAGATTAGGCCCAATGGCTGTATTTCTAATCACTTTGATTTTTATTTTTCTTTCCTTTCAGAAACTTCAGTGCTCCATGTGTCAGCATGAGAGGGAGTTGACATTTGAAAGGAAGAGAAATTATTATGTTGGGTGGATAGGGGTTTCATAACACTGTTAAGAGAAAGATGTGATTCTCCTGTTACCATAAAAAATATTCATTTGAATCTGACCTCAAAACACTTAAGACTGAAAGTATCTTGGATATTGGACCCTTGCTGAAGTGAATGGGTCAAAGCACTTTCCATTCTTGGATTTGCTTTTGAATGATTTAGAGTAAGTGTTATTAATAGAACTTAACTATAAATAAGGTTTTTAATATAGGGCCACAAATCTGTAGTTCTCTGTAGATTACTAAGCATTAGAGGGAAATTAGGAGAGTACAAATGAAGCCAAACAGACCATATTTTCACAGCAATAAATAAAAAATAATTTTACTTGAAAAATTAAACAGTCTATAACATGAGTAATTTGAGAAAGAAAATTCAGGTATGGCACAGAAAATCCATATGATGCATCAATATATAATATATGCAGTTGATGAACACATCAATAATAATGAAAACAAATAATAATAATTTTTTAATACAATAGTTAAGATTATTTTGAAGACCATTAATAAGTAGTTTACTTATTAGGGCATAAAATCTATATTTAATCTATATTTAAAGGGGCTTTTGGAGACTGCAGGTAGAAGCCTCTGCATGGATGCGTTCTCAGCATGTGAGGGCAGCTGAATCCTGATTTTACTGACTTATATATCGACCCAATGATTTTAATCTATAGGATGTAATCAAATACATTACCATTTTACTTTAATCCAAATGATCTTAGACTTGCAAGTATATAGGCTGCTTTGTGAGCAATCTCATTTGTCTAATTTTTGCTGGGGGAAAGGTCTCTGTCTCACCTGTCTCAAAGATCTCCGATTTTTCCCTGTTGTGTAACTTCCTAGTCACCTAAATGAAACTAGGACGGTTTAAGCTGCTTGTACAGCAGCTTGTACTGACTTATATTTGCAAAATTTCTATCTTTCTTATTCTGTCTCCAAGTAGTTATCAAATATTATTTTCAAAGTTACCTATACTTATGTAAGTGTACTTACTACCACCTAAGAGAGTAGTAAGTAAATGATAGCTTTATATCTCTCTTGCAAACTATAAATACTAGTATAATGAATATAAACCCAACAGCAAATAAAACCTTTCAGATATATCAGTTACAAGTCAATAATATTCACAGGGAGTTTTACTCCCTTTCCTCCACAGTGATATGTAAATTAAGATAGGATATCTTTTCCAAAAAGTTACTTAGAATACAGTTTGGGGTTTTTTGCCTGTGTTGATGGAAGATTAAAAAATAAAATTAATTGCTAAAGTGCTTTATTAACATTCTCACTGCTCGGTGACATGGTCTGTTATTTGTGTCCTGCAAATTAATAGCATCAAGGCCAGTTGCCTGGAGACAGCATAAGTATTTCTGTGTTTAGAAATCAAAGGAGCTCTGGGAATTATATGAAAAATATGTTTAATTAAGTAGGGACAAGTAGGGAATTAAATGCATTTAATTTAAGGACACTTTAGAAGGCACCTCACTTCACGTGTTTGTAGCTGCTGCAGAAGCTGTCCCATTAAGTTGAACCTGCTGTCCAATTCTGTTCTTATTTTCTCAACTAAATACATTTTCAGCTCAAAACCAGTAAGACAAATGGGAATAACAAGCTAGCCATGAGATTTAGGTTTATGTTAATTTTCATTCCAATTGACTCTACCCAGATTTACTCCATAAGAAAATATGTTTCTCTCTTGACTCAGAGTTAGTGTAACTTGGAGAGAAATGCCATCAATTGTATAATTTGTGTTGCTCTTCACCCAAGCCCATGCCAAGGACCTTTACTAGAGTCACTTTCCTCACTTCTCAAATGGGTTGCCAGGGAAAAATTCATGCAAAGCAGTGCTCTGAGTTCCAAAATAATAGTTTCTTTACAAACATTCCTATGTATTATTATGTACTTTTGAGCCTATTCTACATAGTGACACAGCCTATTCTGGTGAGAGATACTCTGCACCTACGAAGCTCCTTCTCCTAGGCTGGTCTGTGGCCAACGGAGAGCAGGTCTTGAGGATCAGTAAAGCAAGGGATTTGTGCTCTTCTGAGAGACAGTGACATCAGTCCCTGCTGCAGGTGTGTGCTTCTCCTTCCCATTGCTCCCTGTCAAAATACCATATTCAAACATGATAGACAGATGAGGTAGGTTTTGGAAAGTTTCATTGCAGTGCTTTGTTAATTAAAATTTTAAAAAGGGATGAAGCTCAAGAGTTATGAAGACACATATAAGCATAAAAGTGTTATGCTTGTTATGTTTGTTATAGTTATAGAAATGGGCAATAAGTACTGTTAACAATTAAGCTTTTATTTGCTATTTGAAATATGCTGAGCTGCCTAAAACTTTCCTGCTGTTTTGTCTGATGATTTTTAGTATGTACCATTGAACAAACGCAGCCTTTATTTCACAGTTGAGAACAGGAAAAGCTCTCTTCTCTTTAGAGTATCAAGAATATGGAATTCCTCTTCTTCAGTTTACAAGGACCTAATGACCATTAGAAAGAGGGCAGAGAAATTCAAAGCCCTTAACTCCTTTTTGACTTTCACCTCCAGCTTCAGAAGCAGCAAGCTCAGTGAAGAGTGGAAACTGTGGAAAGGCAGTTGAGTGGTCAGTATTGTTTCTCCTGCTTATAGAAAGCTCAATGTTTGAACTGAAGCATCACATCAGTGTATGAGTAGTATGCCTACGGGAATATAGTGAACATATCCAAATTTTCTGAAGGAGAAAAGGACAAAAAGAACAAATACTTTGCATACATACATCACATGCTTTCTGTTGGCATTTTACAGTTATATGATGAAGAACTCGTCTCTGACTGCATTATCTGAGTTTTGAGATTTTATATTGAACTACAATTCACTTTACCCTTTTGTCCGGGTACCTCATTTTCATGTAATCCAAAAGTGTCTGAGTGATTTATCTTTTAATTTGGGTCTTTACTCACCTGAACTTGCATGTGGTGTCAAGAGAATGAGAAGCTGCAGCCCAATTTGATAGAATTCAGAACTTCAGTAAAGCTTGAAGCACAGTTCTTGTTGAGCTTCCAAACTGTGCCACAGAATAGATGAGCCTGTAAGCAATTTCTGGAGATTGTCTAGTCTAACCCTGTTGCTCAGAGCAGGGTTACTTACTTAGAGCAGGTTGCTTAGGTCCATGTCTAGTCATGTTTGCAAGGATGGAGACTCCACAACCTCTTTGGGCAATCTGTTCCAGTATATGATCACCCACAAAGTAGATTTTTTCTTATGTTTAAATGAAATGGACTCAGGCCTTTTCTGCCTAGGTGATTTTCAACTCGTCAGCTCCCAGCATGTACTGGTCCATGGGGTTATCCCTCAGGCACAGGACTTCGTATTTCTCTTTGTTGAACTGCATGAGGTTCCCATCAGTCTATTACTCCAGCCTGACCAGGTCCCTCTGATTGGCAACAAAACCACCTGGGATATCCTGCCAATTTTGTATCATCTGGAAATGGAATGAGAAAACCAGTATCTGAGATTTGGAAATGTCATGAGATTTATCAACGCAGTTTCTGAAACATATCACTGCAGCAAGAGCTGTAAATGTGGGGTTAATGGAGTTACCAGCTCTCTTACTAGACAGCATTTACAGTAATTTCTGCAAGAATCTTTTCAAATTCATCATTTTGTGTCAAGTTTTAGAACTCAAACTTTAAAATGGTGCAAAGCCTGTGCACTTTCAAAAAAAAAAGCCCTTTTGTGAAGTTTACATATAAAGTAAACAAATTTAATTAACCCTATGAACTTCCCAGTAAATATCCCTCCAGATAACTGTATTCTCTTAATTAAAAAGATATGGCTGAATTAATCACTTTAAATATTTAATTATATTTTTAAATAGAAGGAAAGGTACAGTAGTTGAAGTATTAACAGAGGGGACTTAAACTGAGTTCTGAAGTTTACTGGTTTTCTAACTTCACAGGGTTTTTTTGTGACTTGGCATAGGCTTTCTAAGAGAAAATAGGCAGAGAAAGCATGAATCATTCAATCAGGCATCCCACAATAGGAACCATATGGCAGACATCTCATGTAGTAGGGACCTACAATACTCTTTTATGTGCCCTCGCTGCAAACCTCAAACTCATTCCAAAACTGATAGGAAACTCTGGATCTATAGTAAAAGGTAAAGAAGCCTTGGTTATGTAGATGGCTGTCTCTCTAACCCTATGCTTGTTAGATGCTATCCCATATGACCATCTGACGAGGCTGGATACAAAGGGCTCTACAAAAGCATTGTTGAAGTCTTGGTAGACTAGGTAAGATCAGATTTGTAGGAGAAGTATTTATTTTTTTTTGCATTAGACCAACCAGCGTAGCTGAAAAAAGAAACATCAAAAAGCTTCTGTGCATGTGTGCCTTTCTTCCAGTATGAAAAAGAAGCAGCAAACTTCAAAGCTAAGCACAGACTGAGACAGATACAATTCACTAGATACCTATCATTAGCCTGACTAAGAGAACACGTATAATATTTACAGGATAGATGGAACATAACCAGGGACAAATGTATTAAGATGATGATCTTTTCATTGCAAGGTAGATAATTTCATTTACAGACTGTGAAACATCAAGAGGTTAATGTAGAGAGAAGGAGATTATGATTTGTCACAAAACCAGCACCCGTATTTGATCCCTGATATTTGGCATACAAGAGAATTATAAATTGCATTACAGAGTTACCTTTGAAGATGTTTTTTCTCTCTCTCTTAAGGTTTAGGACTGAGAGATCAAAGGTAAAGTGGCTGTTTTGTGTGTTTCCCTTCTGAAAGCTATGTACATGTTGAGGTGGACCACTGTAGCTTTGATTTCAGCTGGGGTCTAGAAAGTAGACCAACTTAAACCTAATTTCCCTGGAAGACTCCATGCAATAGCATTCATGTGATGTCTAGGAAGAGAGACTTGTAATGTCAGCAAGGCAGTGACATTCTTTCATTCCCAGTCTGCCTCTGGTTTTATATAAAATAGCCTTCTTGTTGGTGTCTTAGAACTGCAGTTTCAACTCTTTCCTCCACTGTTTTTACATGGGAAGACATAGTAAAAGAAGCTGTATTTCACCAGATAGCACAACCTCGCTATTTTTAAATGACAAAAGTATCTCTACAGAGTTACTGTGAAAATTCGAAGGCACAAGTTTTCTAGAAGGGATTTAGGAATGGGCATGCTAGAGGACCTAACTGTGAGGGTGAATGTCCTCAACATTTTCTTATGGTTAATTAACTGAAAATGTAATATGATGGCTTGCCATTTTGTGTATCCCACTTTGAAAGTCTGTATTTTCCCACACACTGTGTAGGATATCTAGGCACTTGTATAGTTTTAGCTAGTAATCTCTCTCTGATGCATGTTTATAACTTCACGTTTATAAAATAGTTGTAATGCTTCCTTATCTCACAGGGGGCTGCATGGCTAGGTATGCTAAATCACTGTGAGATTCTCAGAGGCAAAGGTCTGCAAAGTACGTTGTGAGGAATAAATGGAGAACAGCCTGAAATTTTCAAATGCCAGAGAAGTAGAAGCATGAGATGTTAGTGTTTTACTGTTGTCTGACCTACAAAAAGAGACACCATGCACTTGCCATATAAAGAGCTCTTACTTTGCATTTTAGGAAGTAACAGAAAGAGAAAGGAAAAAAAGTAAAATTTGCATGCAAGAGCACAGTGTAACTCCTCTGTAAGATGTGTGTCGTGCTGTGCATTCCAGCCAGTCGTGCATGAAATCAAGGAGGTACTTTGCAAGCAGAACTGCAGCAGCACTTCCTTCTTTTCCTTCTTCAGGGAACTCACAGGTTCAGGGAGGCAAAAAATCTGACACAGGCTCTAAGGGACAAATAGTTAAGGCTATGGGACATTGCCTGACAGCAGTTTAAGCAGAGTTATATTAACATAGTGTAAAACCCATGAAATACATTCTTTTCTCAATTATGCCTCAAACTCATTCACAGTCCACTACTTGCTGGCAGTAGTGGATTGCAGAGAGAGGAAAGCAAGCTTTTCCTGACAATACAACAAAAAGGAAAAGCTGATTGGAAAATATTTGGTCTGACACAGCAGAAGAAGTAATTTTAGGGTCGGGTAATGAATCATCCGTAAAGTGATGATTGCTGAAGCTCTTACACAGGTATTTAAACTTGGCAGCTTGCCTAAACACCTCTAGATTTCATGCTGGGTAAGTGTGTTTGTGGACTGGACACAGGCACCTCCTGCAACCATGCTCAGCTGCTCACTTACCAGTCTGCTGAGACAGAGGTAGGGGAAAAACTCCATTCTCAGACTGGCCTAGGCTGCAGCAAGGAAAAATGCTTCTAAAGAATTAAAGATTTTTAGATTAAATTTGAAAAAGAATGTCATTGTGTTAGATCCTTGCATCGGGAACTCATAGGAAAACTAGAAAACAAATCACCCTCAGTTTTTTTATTCATCATGACAGGACTTCTAAAATGAAATTTGTCTGATCCATGTTGCCAGTATGGCAGAATATAATCCATTCTGCACTGTTCATTGTCTGCTGCTATGTATAATCAGTGTTATACACACACTTGTTGAGGTATTCTTATTCCCTTTTCTTACTTGTGGTAAGGTGATTTTAACACTGAAGGCCGAACCTGCTGTGAGTACTGCTATCTCAAAGGAACCATCCTCGTGTAAAATGCTTCATCAACTCTCTTCCAGATTAACAGTACTCTGTTGGCCATTTGATATAATAACAAAGCATGAACGTTTTTCTGTCTTCTTTTACATCCTGTTTTTATTTCAGGGCTTACACAGGCTGCAGAATCTAAGTCTAGGAGAAGTTAGCCACTCCAGCACTCTGGAATGCTTTCCCTGAACATAAAATTTACTTTGTTTACCATGAATCTTAAAAACCCTGAATAAACTTGGCATCACCAAGACAGTATATCATCACACACCCCCCCTCAAAAAAAAAAAAATAAGGAAATGAGACCTCTTGAAGTTCTAGAGAGTCTAGAAGACAATAGTAATCCAAACTATGGGCAAGCATGTGTACCATGTTGTTTCTAAATGAAAATGTTTGCCTAATTGTATAGATTTTGCATTCATATTGAGATGTATATTTTTATTTATTAACTTTTCATTCATTTAGTTTGTATCATATTTTTCTCATCCCATGGCATGCTGATCAAGTAAATGCTCGAATTACAGCCTAATCATAAATTTTAAAGGAAGCTTTTTTGTATACCTTTCTATTCTGCCTTGGTGTAACTTCACAGTCATTACTTAATAGAGAGTGAACCTAAAGAAAAAATTCTGATTTTATGTTCTGTTCCATCAGGTGGTAAAAAGCTCAGAGTTAGCACAGGGGATGACACTCATTTTGTAGAGGAGGAAAATGAGGCAAAGTTTTTTCAGGGAGCTCTCTGCAACATCAGCTTCTCCAGTAGCATCTCCTTTTCCAGACAGCTTCATGCTCCTTTCTTTCTGCTCTTCCACTTTGTCAAAGCTGCCTGCACTGCTCAGGCAGTGATAAACCTGTGTGGCCACAGTGTCAGAGCAGCAGCTCTTCACACCTCAGCTCTCCTCGTGCTCCACGTCACGGCTGGTGCCAGGTCCTGCTGGGTCCGTAGAGCAGTGAGTTTGGATGAGGCAGCAGTGGGGTTTGGATTTCATACTATTCTACTGCCATTCACTGTGCTGGGCTGTGTGCTGATAAGAAGGTGGTGATTAAATTAAATTATTAACGTCATTTAATTTTGGTTCATTCTATTTGTTTACAGTTATCAACTTCTACAACAATATTTTTTTCTTTCCAAACTTAGCTTCTGATTAGCTTCATCGTTATTCGTTAGCTGCATGATTAGCAGAGTGTTTCTTTCACAGTTGTCAAGGAAATGCTTATCATATTGTTTTTTTGTTTTGCTGTTTCTTAGTGACATTCTCAAAGCAAAGATTTAGAATGTGCATTCAGGAATTAAACCACAGTATATCTGTAATAATATAGTGCTGCCTTTTTGTCATGACTTCAGTTTATGTACCTTATTACTGAGTAGCTTCAAGATAGGAATTCATTAAATGAACATCTGTCTCAGTCATATAACGAGAACTAGATACCTGAAACTATGCTTATATTTTCTGTTGTCTTCATAGTTTTCTATATCTCATTTTTCTTGTCTCTCCATTTTTAAAGAGAAGAGGCCTTCTTTCATTGGCCTTTCTGTTTAACTGTATTCCCCAGATTTATGCATCATTCAGTTTTCCTTTTTGCTTTCCTTTCTTTGTTCCTGTAATATCAATTTTATATCAAGGTGACCTTAATTGAACTTGGTATTATAGTGTAGTGTTGTTGTAGGAACACCAGCCATCACATTTATTATCCACTAGCAATTTTTCTCTGAGAATTTTGCTTGCCAATAGGAAAAGAATAATGGAACTATCTAAGATGTATACTCATTCACATACTGTTGCTGGTCTCAAGGTATTTATTACCGTTTTTAATCCATGCCTCTAGATTCTGCAATTCATAACTCATCATCATTGAAGTGTAAGAAGTTAGGTGAAATTTAATTGCATGAAATTTCAAAGATGCAAATTGGTCAGGGAAGGGGAGGCCATATTAAATCTATTAAGTTTTGAAAAACATCTGATACTGACATTAAAAAGGCTCCAGAGGCAACAGCATTCAGTGCATGATGAAGTTCCTCAGAATCAATTTTGCACAGTCTCCTCATAAACTGACAAAAGCATCTATATATCTGTATTTGCAAGTAGGGCAGAGAAAGGCACTCAGCGTGGTAATGACATTAAGCCTCTAATTCCCATACTATTCTCTCAAGCAACACGTGAAACATTATGTTTACCTGCAGCTTTAGTTTAAAGGCAGAAGTAAGTTTAGGCTGCTCAATAAATGTGCTAGCAATGCTGTGTTTTCCCACTGGTAGCTAGTGGGTAACTGTGAAAGCCTCCCACTTCAGGAAAGCAGGTTGGTCTGCATCTTAAATGGCAAAGGAGCAAACCCAAGATTTTTCCAGCGCTGTGGTTAGTGGTTTTTCTGTCAGAAAATGATGACTTGGAAGAGTCTATTAATCTCAGTGAAGCCTTAACCAAGCTAAGGAGGCAGGATGCACCCCGCACCAGACTGACAGGGCACTTCTCTAGCAATGGGCTGTGAGAGAGTCTCATATTTGGTCCCAGTTACTTGGGCTAATTCAATGGGGAGGGAAGGGAAGGGAAGGGAAGGGAAGGGAAGGGAAGGGAAGATAAAAGGTGCTGTTTTTCTCTGAGATAAATTTGAATGTTCACAAGAAGAAGGATTGCTTAAGATTTCTGAAAGTACTTTCTCTTATGTCCAGATGATAATGTAGTAACCTTAGAAATAGTGACTGTAAGCTGTAAGGAGTGGTGTTAGGAAGTAATCAGCAATCCAGGTGGTTAATAAAGAATAAATAGCCAGACAAATTAGTCTGGGAAAGCAACTCTTTGACCTGAGACTTCATGATAGCTTTAAAGTTTGATGTGTGGTATGTAATAAGTTAATAAATGAAAGTTGAAAACTTTGTGAACAGAAGTTGCTCTCATCTGTGCAGTGCATGCTCATTTAATAATACATCATAATGTGTCTTTAAGATTATTTTTTAAGAGGATAATTAAAAAATTGCAGACCTAGAGATTTTCTGTGCCTCCTTTACAGCCTGTGCACTTATCCAACTTGTTATATAGATTTCAAGAAAAGCTTTCTGTAATTAGGTACTGTAGGAATATGATGCATTACCTTAAGCTCAACCCTTTTGTGCAAAATCAAATCCATCAAAGCAGTTCAGTAGGTAGCTAAATGCAAACTCATGTTTTGCTCTAAGCATGTGAGTTGTGATTAGTTTCACTGACTTTAGGGCAGTTCAGATGCCCAGGTTTTGTTCAACAGTGTCTGCAGAAACAGAGTTGCTTGTTAAACTGAAATAATAAAGGTAAGGACAAAGGAAGACAGTGTTGATTCATTCCAAATAACTACTTAGTTCTCAAATATAAAAGTATTTTTTTCATACCCTCAAAGCCCTTTTAGTGGGGAATTTTACTTTAGAAATATTCTCTGAATTGTTATCCAGAGGCTTAATATTGTCTTCCCTTTCTTCCTATAATGCTTTATATAACTTACAATAATTTTAATTCAAATGAGAACAAGGATCACCCACTTTGTGCCCAGATTTCTTCTTAAAAGTGTCTCCATTCACTGGTATGAGTGCTCTTATGCAAACAGTAAGCGAAGAGACAAAACCCTTTACTCCAACTTGCTTTCTTTTATTATCTTGGGTTATTTGCTGCTCTTATCATTGTAAACTGGCATGGTAGACCGCAATTTCTTCTCTACTTTTCTGTAGCACAAGGCTGTTTTGAAGTTCAGCAGATGAATAATTGAGAACAAAAATAGCTACACTTTTGGCAGTCCCAATGTTAAAGTATTGGTGTGAGCTGGTGGGTCCTTTCATTGCCTTCAGTGAGACTGTGGTGATTGTGATGCTTTTTCCTTACCAGGATTTTAAACTAGATTTGGGGATAAAAATGTTTGTGTGGAGAAACAGAGATGACAGTTATGAGATATTTCTACTCTTTGGGTTGCTTTTTTTTTTTCCCCTTTTCATTCAGTCTTACATCTCTTCTTTGATGTGCTGCCAGCTTTGGTTAGAGACCTCAGAGAGTATGGTTTCTAGAGATGACAAGCCTAGTTACCAGACTTCCTAGGCATATCAGTGATCACAAGATTCAGTCCACTTCAGTTTATACTTCAGCTTGTGTCATAATGACTTACAGTAATTAACCAGCTTTCCCTAATGTTCAATAACGGCAACTCAGAATATGTTTGTCATATCAATCCAAGCATTCTGCCAGAGAATCTTGAATCTTATTCCATTGCTGGTTTCAATTAGGCAGTTTTGTCACAGTGATTACTTAAAACTCAGAAAAGTCATAGAACAATTAATTATGAATTAATTATGAATTATTAAATGTGATACAACACAGGAAAGCTGTGTCAGTTGTCAGAGTAAAATGAAGTTAGACAGAACCAACACACATTATGTTAGTTTGCTCGTGGGTAAGGTATAAGAGAAAGAGCCTCAGTTTTACTTGAGCAGGAACTGAGACATGAGGAAGCATTCCTTCAGTGCAGCAACCATAGGATGAGGTGCTGCCATAGTCAGTGGTGCCCTTCTTACTAGGATGTTCATATCTACACAGGTCACTTGTTTACATTTATGTCAGTTCTGAGTTGGCAGCATCATTAATATTAAAGTGTTAACACACCTGTACTAGCATTTGTTTTCTTTGGAAGTTTGGTGTCAAAACAGCTTGACTTTGTATCACTGTCTGCCATTCTAACTCACAAACGGGGGAACCCATAACCCTTCTAGGAGATGAAATAGCTTCTGGTCACCTCCTGGAAGCTCCACAGAATGCTAGCATCCCATCGCGTCCCCTTTGTGCAGTGTGTGGGGCCATCCCAGATGTACGTGAGCTCTGTGGGCCCCTCTCTGTGGGCTGCCCCTCTTGCCCCTCCGCCTGCTATGGAGCAGCCTGGGCTCAATAGAATAATTGGGCTCAATTAGCACGTGGTGTGCTGGGTGCTGTGGGAACCCCTCCTTACTGCCTTGGCAGGATGCTTTTCCAAACCCACAGGCATTGGTCTGTAGGGGCTCCAAGTGTTACTTTATATCATGGCAATAGCCCATCTGTTTTTTGGCTTCTTTGATTTGAGCTGTAATTAGTGTCAGAGAAGCACTGCATCATGTGGCTTAAGTCTTGACTTTTAAATGAAAAATTAGATCTTCCCTTCCTTTTTGTTCCTTCTCCTTGAACATGCTCCACATGGGCAATATTAGCCTCTCCTCCTCCCTGGACACGCTGGTGACACGGCCAGCCCCACAGATACCTGCAGCTCTTCTCTCACTCTCCTCTGCCACATGAGACTCTTCTTCCTCCCTCTGTCAGCTTCATGGCTGGTGCTCCCTGGTAGGTCCTGCTTACCTGCTTCTTCACCCCTTGGGATGCAGTTCCTGTGCTCTTCTCTCATTTGGCGGTTTCAGGTCTGACCACGCAGAGGCTCAGGGCCAGGTAGCAGGGGGAATTCCCAAGCCACACTGCATGGAACCAACGTGCAAGGCTGCACCTCTCAGCACTCTCTCCACAGTCCCTCCTGGAAGGGTAATAATGGAAATACCTACAAAAGAGAGTATTTATTAGGGAAAAAGTAATTATTGCTCATGCCCTTCTCCTTTGTTCCATCTAGCTGAGTGCCTTGGTATCTGGGCAACTCTGCGCATAGCAAGTACGTAGTAAAAACAGCAATACAACTTACTTATAATTCAAGTCACTTTACAACATTATTTTTTTTCCAGTCCCCCCTGCATGTACTTCTGCCGAGCTAATTATGCTCCACTGTAGAATCAATGCTTTACTAATTTAAATATGTTGTAACAATATTGAACCCAATGAATTTCACTGCTTCAAAAGGCAAATTGCTCTATGCTAACAATTAGGAAAAAAAAGTCTTTGTTTTTCCCTTATGTAAATTCTTCGACATTAGCATTCACCTTTTCAAGTAAGCATTTGTTACAGGACAAGTAGCAGTATTACATAAAAGGGTGGAAAGGAGAAAAATAATCACATCTCTCAAAAGTGAGAAAATTATAGTAATCTCTGTGATAAACAGAAAATTCTTAGAAATAAAATACTGAAGTTGCATCTGCTCTTGAGAAACCTGAGCAGCACATATCGTACACAGCAGATAGGGCACGTTCTGACACCACTTACTGGAATTACAGTAGCAATCCTTATGCCTGTAAAACACATGGTAGCCTGATTTATTTTTTAAAACTTACAATTTGCTTTTCTTCAAATGTTAGACACTGTGTGTTTCTGTAGTGGCATGCTTTCTGCCAACAAACTATTTTGGGGGCAAGTACTTCTTGTCTTACATTAGCTATCATGGTGATAGTTCCTAACAGTTGTTCATTTAAGGAAAGTAGATTTGCTGCCTCCCCTTTTCTCATTTTTTAAGTTCATAATCACTTAACTGTAAAGGAAAGGAGAAAGAAGAGCAATGTCTCTTCCATGGAAATGCTCGTGTTTGGTTGTTTGCTAGAAAAACAATGAGTATAACTGGCAATTAAGTAAAGACTGTAAACTGACAGAGTAGTATCTCCCTTTTTGGCTTTGATTTTTAGTCTCTTGTCTTTTCTTTTGGTGCTTGGGATTATGAAGCAATCACCAGTGCAAGATAGAGACATTCTTTTTAAGGAACTGGAAGCATTTGTCAATTCAGCTTCAGTGCAGTAACCATTCTTATGCTGAGGCTTAGAGCTGTGTAGTGTATGTGCAGTAGTTGAGGCTTGCTGTTTTATTCAATTGACAGTAGGATTTTCAAAATGTATTTTACGATTAGGCTGGGGAGTGTTTGGGAACTGTCTTTTTTTTTTCACTTCTTTTTTTATAGTGGCTCATGCAAAGATTATCTTCACCTGTCTCACTGAGGAGTCAGAAAGTTTTATGTGCCCATTCAAAAGTATGATGTGGAATAGTTGGAGCATTTTGAATTTATGGAACAGCTGTGTTTTTAAGTAATATCACCAATTTGCCTATTTAACCACGGTGGAAAGAACATGTGAGCAGGTGAAATCATTACGCTGAGCACACTGATGCAGAAATTGATGCAAGAAAGATGTCTGGGCAATTTGTGTGCCCAGACTGCTTCCTGCAGACTGGAAGTTGCTGGTTTGCCCTCACAGCAGCCAGGTGTCCCCCGCAGCTCTGTGCCTGGCTGGCTTTGTGGCTGGGAGCAGGGCTGGAGCAGTGTGGTGCACACCAGCTGGGTGACACCAGCAAGTGTCTTTGCCCTAGGTGTGTCTCTGCTCTTGCAGAGCTGCGCAGGTGACACAGGAGTCCCAGCACAAGCTCCTTGCCATGACTCGGGAGTGCTTCTCCTTGTCTGGGATAAGCAAAGCAAGTGGTAGACCTGAACTGTCCTGAGGGGTAAAACAACTTCACCCAATTCAGGGTGCCCAGCTGGCCACACTCTGAGTAGTACTTGGAGTTGTATAGTATCAGTGAGTTGGGTAATAGTCTGCCTCTTCTAAAACAACAGGTAACCCTTCACTCTATACTGTGTACATCTGAAAATGCCCGTTAATGAGTGGCCAATTTACCTTCCAGTTTTGAACAAGTAGGATTTCACAGCCTGGTTTGGGAACACATGGTCTTGTTGCCTAGAGAGCACACACCTTTCCCCTCCAGCTCTGCTTATGTTTTTTCCTCAAAGCTCAGCCGGGTTGTGTTTTGGAGCTCTCCTCAGGCTGATGTAAGATCACTTTAGACTCTGCAGAGCTGGTGCTTAAATAACATTCAAATGAACTCTATTCAGCCTCTAAGCTACTGTTGTACTAGGTCTAGTTCACAAAGCACTGCAGGCTTTCATGTCTTTCTCTGGAGGAATAAATCTGAGGCTTCATTCACATGAAAAATCTCAGTATGATTTATGTACAGGTTAAGGACACAAGCACATCCCTATAAATAATGCTTTAGCCTTATTTTTCCTGTGTGAACTTTTTTTTGTTCTTACATTTTTTGTGTGCCTCCTAAGGCCTTCGGGTTCTTATCACAGTGAATACTGCTACATTTTACACACCATGCTGGAAAAGAAAAGTTGTTTTCACCAACCTGAATATCTAACACCTAAATCTAGTCTGTGTAGTCCTCCTGTTTGACATCTTTTCTTCTGTTAATTCATGATTCTATTTCTTTCCAAAGTAGACACCTAACTGCCATTGGTCTATCTAGTTTTATATGTATTTCAAGATACTGCAAGTAGTCTAAATTTGATAAAAAACTGTTAGGTTAGGTTAGACAGGTTTCTGTCAAATATTCTTATAGGTGTGTAACAAAAAAGTGGGACACACCCCACACCCCCCCTCCATGTAACAGAATATAGGAAATTAGGAAGTATTTATTTTCTTTTCATAACTTTCTTCAAAGGCTAAGTATAATCCTTTTTAATTTTTAAATTACAACTATTAATATGGTTTACTAGAAGTCTAGCTTTGACACATTATACTGCCTGCTATAGAATATTATTGGTCATCACAAACTATGCATTAAAGTCTTCATTAACTACATTAACAATAACTAAAGTAAATTAATTATTTTAACTTAAGTAAGAGCTACAAGTCTGAACACCAGAACATTAACATAATTGCTAGTTTACAGAACAAAACTTGAGTCATGTAAAATTATGCAATTTCTTTGAAGATGGGTGTCCATAAAGAGGTTGTCCTTTGGCATTGATTTTGTTCTTGAAATCAATATAAATATGTCTTTTAAAACCTTCTTCTGATATTTTAATATCTGACACTTTTAGCCCTGTGTGTGGGAATAAAATACAATTATACTTTTCTCACTGGGCTGCCAGAAGATCTGTTTGTGGAATGATCCCGAGGTCAAAGATATAACAGGCTACTTGCTGCTTTTAATGGTGTTTTTACTGGGACTATTTTTATTAGAGTTATAGTGGATGCTGTTATGTCTCTAGTAAGTCAGGGCCTTGGGACGTTTATGCCACCTGTCATCCTTTCTTAACAGCTTTGATCTTGCATGCACTGGTTGGAAAAATTATTGTGCCATTTTTCAGTTTCAGCCTGCAGTGGTTTAACACAGCTACTGACACTTTTTCACAATATGAGTTGATACAGACAAGCATTTTTGAAGAGAGCCCTAAGGCTAACAATAATATTTATATCTTCTGCCATTCATGGAAAAGCAGAGCCAATAAAGCAGGCAAAGGATCTGGTGTGTGTTCCCTTTTGCTCATTAATGTTTCAGCTGATTCTGTGGGTGTTCTGTGGAAGAGTGGTTGCTTTCATTTTCTCATGAAAGGAAAAGGCTATATTTTTTATTCAAATCTATTGCCTATGAGATTCTGCTTTCAGCTTTTTCTTGAAGGATGTTGTTCATCTCTTTTACACAGAGAGATGCATAACACAGAAATATATATGTGCGTTGAACAGTGCTGGACTGGCCTTGACCAAATGGATGGACTGCAGGAATAGTATCTGACGTGCAGACGGAGAAACAGAGAGCCTGGTTCAATAGGAAGTGCCTACAACCTTCCAGGCTGTGTATCTTGTTGAAGGTGGAGGGGGCTGCTTCTCAGAAAGGCAAATCTCTCCTTTCTGTGGTTGCACGTAACTGCTCCCGTGCTCAGTTTCTCACCCTGAAGGCTCTACCAGCCAATCTGACTCCCTTGATATGAAGAGTATCCAGCTCCCACCACTCTTCTCCCCAGCTGTGTTGCAAGACACACTTCTGTTCTTTTCCAGTGTCACTTAGCTGTGAGGTGCTGTGTGTCTATCTTGTACCCTTACAAATTTTTAAGAGTGCATTTTCTCATGAGCTTCTGTGCAGGTACTTCATCATCACATCAACTTCCATTCCTTAATAGCCTACTCAGTCTTAGAAAGCTTTTAAAAGAATTTCTGGTCCTAAAATAGAATACAGAACAGAAATAGAACATGGGCTTATCGCACCTGTTGGTACCTGTTTGGGTGGTTTAACAAAATGAACCATTTCCTGCCTATTTTATTCTTTAACAGCAGTCTGAATGTCTTTATGATCTCATAATTGCAATGTGGCAGCTGATGCTCTTGCTCTGGGATCCGCTAAAGAAGCAGAAACTCTGGTATCCTGTGATGAAATGATCCTTTCTATCACTGAGGAGTTGAGAGCAGCAGCAGCAAGGGGTGTCTCTGAAGTGCATGGGACCAGAGCCACAGAACTTTTCTCTCAAGCGCATTTGGATTTGGTTATAAAGGCCCATATTGACTGATGCAAGGGTTTTTTTTAAGGTTATTGATTCAGAAAGGGCTAAAAAGCCCATTCTACTCACCCACTCACATTTGTTTATACAAGTATCACACATGCATTTGGACACAAAGCAACCTGACAAGATTTTTATTAAAAGTTGTCTTTAACAGAAGTTAAGATTTGTCATCTGACAAATAAAGTCAGATGAAAATTTATCCTTTTAAGAGAGAAAATATGCTGTTATAGATAAAATCGGACTGATTAAGATTGATTTAGAGTATATTAATCCAAAGCAAGAGAGAGGAATCCTAATCTGTGACCGGGATGGGATTTGTATGTAAAGTACCTTGATAACAAATGCCATTGTTTGTATTGTGTATACACAATACACATATGGGATTTGTATGTATTGTTTGGCATAGTGTCACACACACACACACATATACATGGTACCTTACTGTTTTATTATCAATGTCATGGATGTTCGCTTTCAAATGAAAAGGAACAAATCTACTAGAAAGAAATCCATAGGGGAATCCATAGAAGGCATTCTGAAGTGGCAAGGAGTATATAAAAAATGCTTTTTCATTTTCACGTTTAAAATGCCAATGTGTGAGCCAAAGTTTAGATGAAATTGATTTGTATTATTTAGAAACTAGTCATGAAAGTTCAGGATAATTCCATTTAAGTGTGGGCATCTGGCTGTCATAAATTAGGAGCCTAAATTAGAAAGAGAAAGTTGTGTTCTAATGCTGTTTCAGATCTTCAGGGGGCTGAATCAAGTTTGACAGTTACTTCCTTTGAAAATCATGAATAGTGTAAGAAATAATAATAGATTTCATTTAAATGGGGAAATGAAGTTTATTTGGAGCCCATCTATAGCAGTGGCATTCCAGATGTTTCTTTTTTTACCTAAGTTTACAGTGATCAGTGAATCAGAAATTAGTGTTTCTCACCAACTTCATATTATCATATCCACCTGTTCTTTCCACTGTTTCCCAGTAGTCTATATCATCCTAAACAATGTGAACCAGTAAGGTGCTACTGAAATGTCATGGGCCAGATAGAAAAATCTGGTAATCAGTCAAAGTTGAGATACACCGAGAATTCACAGGAAGATGAGAATAATGCATAGAAAGATCAGAGTGACCTTAAATCAGCTTTAATAGAGATGGAATGAAATGTTCTAGTACAAGGTCAGGTACTTAAGAACTACTAATAAGAAGTCTACTGTAAATTGAAAATGAGTGATAAAGACAGAGACACAGTTAATCATAGAATAATTATGTGACGCAGCTCTGAAAAAGACAAAAGCCTTCCTAGAACATGTAAGTTCAGAGACAGGGAAAGTATTTGTGCTACCTTTGTACCTTTGTAAAAGGTCTTAGTGAAATAATAACGGCTGATCATATTCCAAAAAACCCTAGTGTGCTTTCACGCATGTAACCCGGGAATTAGCCAGTTAAAGAAAAACACAAAAACCAACAAGAATAAACTCCTTCCTTATGATTCACAAGCATGACAGTTTTAATGTTTATTCTTAAGAGAGGACATTAAATCACAGCCTGGTGACTTCAGAGTCTTCTTTCTTTACTGCAGCTGCCTCTCTCCCTTAATCTTTTTACAGCCTGAGCTCTTTACAGCTGCAGACTTCTTCTCCTGATCCAGTCCCATCTCTGATTTTTTGTCATTTGCTATTTTAAATGTGCTTCTACTTGAAAATAAGTACAGGTTGTAGATTTAAAAAAGTAAACATTTAAAGAGAAACAGTTTTACAAAATAAGTGTGTAGGATGTTCAGGACAACAGGGGGCATATCTAATGGTGGAGACTGAAAGAACTCTGATTAGAAAACTTGAGTCCTCAGGAGGGCAGGATTGCTTTCTCCAGAAGTCCCATTGATGTCTTTGGTAGGGTAAGTAGCTTGACATAGACAGTTACTACTTAAGATAAAAGGTAAAGCAAACTTTAACAAAAAATAATAAATGGGGCTAAGTAATCTTAGATGGCAATTCTAAAAAAAAAAGAGTTATAAATTCCATAGAACTTTATATACTGGTGCACCACTGAAACTGAAGTGGAGAAGCATGCCCCCAAACCAATTTGATCTTTGATTCATTTACAAAAGGGATTTGTTATCTACATTGTTTGTGGTAGCAAGAAGCTGGGTTTGATGACCCTTGAGTTCTCAGCTTTTTAGTTTTTCTGATAACAAAATCTCTAAAAAGCAAGGTCCCTTTTCCAACTTTTCCAGACACCACCTTTTTTACCTTTTTTTGAGTTCCACAAGTCTTAAAATTGATGAAGACTTTCTTCTGAGGTTTTAAAGAATCACTTAGTTCTATTATAGCAGAAGCCTGGTCACATTGTTTAAATTGGGGTTTATGTGCTACTGTTATATCAATCCCAGGGCAAATTAATCCCAAGCACTTAGAACATTATATAGTCTTTTCTGTTCAGAAAGTGCTAAGTATTTTACCAGCAGTAATTAAACTCACACCAATCCAGTGAATTATTGAACTTATGTGAAGATAGCTAGCTAATCAATAGCAGAACTACAAAAAGAGTCCTTCTCTAATTAAAAAAGTTAAGAATTCTGTTTCCACCCACTTGAAGGTAACAACATAACCATATTCTTATTATATTGTACTGTATTTTATGCTATTCTATGTAGTGAGGTTCTGTGAAGAAAGCATTAGTACAGCTTTGTTTCAAAATATTGGAGAAATACTCATTATTAAAGAATGGGAGGTTTCCACAGGCTTGACTTGCAATGAGTTCAGTCTTGATTATCTCAGTTTTAGAGTTATTTATGATCCCTTGAATAAGCTATGTTGTTCAAAAAGTTAGGAAATTAAAAAAGAGACTTTTTAAAGGCTGGTAGTAATGGAAGAGTGATGTCACATCTGTTGTCTCTGCGTCTTTGGTTGAGCCATGTTAATTTGTCTTAGGCTAACATTTCCAGAATTAAACACTTGCTTAATTCTCATTTTATGTCACAGAAATATTGGTGGTAAAACCAGCTCATATAGATAGCAGTATCTATAAAAAATAGTACAAGTGAGAACTGCAGAAATAAATAAGCGATTTATTCAACAGTGGTGAATAGCCTTGAGAAGTACCTGGTGTCTGCTTTCATTGTGAATCCTTCGAACAGCTAGGTGTTAAATAATTTGTATGAGAAGCATGTTAACCTGAGTGGTACTGAAACTCTAGAGATTTGTGAATGATAAATAAAAGATTTTTGTCTGGTTTAGCAGCATGTGCCTGTACTACTTACTCTCATGCTGAGCAGCTGAAAATGAGATAGTGGGGGCATGATGTCACACTGGTATAAATTTGGATCTTTTAATGAAGCCAGATTTGAAATCAAAGACAAGACTTGTGGGAGCAGATATATTTTTCTAGTGTGCATGTAAGTATTCTGGTAGTTTTAAGGCTTCATTTGAAATGAACGTAACATAAGCAAGGGTGAGGTCTTCCATTATAGACTCATGATAAAAATGAGCGAGCCACATAGACATCTGTCACCTGCAACCACCTACCTGGATAGTTCCAAGTAATCAGATTTCCAGTGGGTTAACTAGGAGGTAGACACCATTTTTGATATCACGAGAAAAACAGGAAATATTTCTTCCAAATGTCAATGTAAATACAACCTTGCTTTTGATTGTGCTTCATGTTGTGTCATGTACAGCATGAAACAGTGGAAGCCAGGGGAATGTGACTGAAAAAATGTGAAAGAGATGAATTCTTTGTATTGGGAAGTTAAACAAGACTGCTCTCTTGGATGATTAAAGATTAAATTGTCATCTCTGCCTTGCCCTCCCCGCCCCGTTCTATGAGGGATGTTATAACGCAATTCCTGGCAGATAGGTTTTGATCTGTGATGTCTTTCAATCAAGACAATTGGAAAAGTCAGATGCTTATATCGTTAATTTGTTATGTCCTGTATATGTTTTAGAGTTCAGTACCTAAAAGAGGATTGCAAAGCCTAGCAGTACGTGCAAAAAAAACCCCAAATTTTCACCCATTGTTTTTGCTATCTATTTCTCATACAATTCCAAAAGTTGCCTGGTACTTTTGTAGAACAAAAGAGCTTGATTATTGTCAATCACTTGAAACGTCTTAGCTCAGGTACAGGAAGCAATCTAGCCACTAAGTACAGTGCAGGCTGCAAAATTCACCTGGGAAGCAGAGTAATTTAGTTTTTACTGTGCTCCGTGCTGGAGCTCTGTGCCTGACTGCTGCTCTTTCTAAGTTTGGTCTACTTTGACATGAGATCTTTAAATTCTCTGTTTCACTCAGGATAAGGTCATGACTGCTGTGTTGACGCAGTCTTTTCTTTAAGAAGTTTGTCACCTAATTTTAGACATGATAAGGAATAAAAGCAAGTAATGATAGGTGTATACATATATTGAACAAGTGCAAAATGAAACAGTAAGGAAGACTGTCATTTTGTTATGGGCTGCATACATCTTGATGGTTCTCTTTGAGAAAATTGAAGAATATAATAGCAATTTGCCATGAAAGCTGTATCTGTTAGAAAGTAGCAGATTATTTATTGCTAGAAAGTGATACTACAATAAAATGCATATAGCAGCCTTTTCCCACAGTAAAATATTTTTTCAAGGGGGTTCTGTCAAACTCAACCTGGGTGGCTTGTAGCTACCTATAATGATTGCAATGAAGATTGAGTTTCAAGTTGTATTTCAAGTAGGATTTAAATTCTCATACACCTGTATATTAAACTCTCTTGCCTTCTTTTCTTTTGTGTGTGTGTGTGTGTGTGTGTCTGAGTGTGTGCTGTATTGCCAAGAAAATCATGTCTTAGTTTTTGTCTGCCTTCCCAAAATGCTGTCAGGCTAAGGTATATTATCTATATATCATCCACGAAGAGTTCAAGATTAATTAGTCTTTCACCCATTTTAAAGGCATCATCTATATCCTGAAGGCAGAGTATGGTGTTTGGCAGCCTCTTTAATCACTTCAAATTCTTCTTTGTGTACTATATAAATAATCAGTGGCAAAATTACACTGTTCGGTGAATAGCTACAGATACAAATGACATATTCTGTACAATTCTAAAGTCTTCAGTCTATACAGATTACCCCATTTGAGCATTATAGGAAGGATAATAAATATTTTTCACGTCTTACAATCTTACAATAAAAATGACATATTATTTATTAAAATCCATTCTATGATTTTAGGTGCTTCATGCATTTTTTATTTTCCCTGGTTCACAAAATGATAGTTGTTGATATGGGATGTGGAAGGGTTGTTTGCACTGCAGGAAGTAAATGTTATTAAGTGTATTTAGAAAAAATGGAAGAGCAAATTATAAGCAGTTGTAGTGACGCTATTTGGATGCATTACCTTTATGAGGATTATTAGCTACTGTCGTAAGCAGATTTAATAACCTACTTGTTTACTTCCTTAAATTGCCCCTAATTATTTCTATTTCTTATGAATTAAAATATCAGCCCAATATCCACAAGTACAAAAATATGCTATCTGCCATAATGGTTGTGTACACAGTCTGAAAGTGCACAGAATACTTTTATTTAATGACTTCAGTTTTGTGTATGGTTTGCTCATGATGTTGAGATTTTACCTCCCTTGAGAGCCACGAGTGAACAGGCAGCGGGGTGAGTGCAAGGCAGACAGGCTCTTTTCCTGTGTAATGCACTGTGAACTGGCACCTTGTTATCTCACTGAACACTAGGGGAAGGCCTATTAGTGGGCTTGACTGTTTGCGTTAAAGATTGGTAACCGGTGCCTGGGGGTAAAATCCTCAGTAAAAGCCTTAGAGATTAGAAGTACCTAAAGCAAAACGCTATGTTTACTCTTCTCCATCCTTGTAATGCCAAAAGGAAGAAAAGTGTATGTATGTATGTGTTTTAAGAGCAATGATTCTGGAAGAAGGCTTTACCAAAAAGGTGCATTTTACAACCTGATCTGACACCATAAGGGTTGGATTCAACCTGTTTTGTGTCTTAGTCATAGGTTGTGTGGGCTGGGTTTTCTGCCAGGACGTGCTCTGGCCTCAGCTCTCTGCCTGACAGTGCTGCAGCAGATAGAATCTAAGCTGTCACTTATAAATAAATAAACAGGATTCCTGCTTTGCAAAAACAGTATTCATAATGTGAGCTGTTGTACTGATTTCTCAATAATCCGCCTTTGCAGAAAATCTTTGTCAGCTGAACAGTAGAATAATGAAGGTATGAGCTTTTTTACTTTATGCTTCAATACTGCTTTTACTTCAAAGCTATTTAAACAGGTTACAGTATTAGCCATGAAAAATGTGATTTTTTCCAAGTGACTTGCAGGTAAGGCAAAATATCTTGGCCTGGTAAGGAGATGGAACACATGACTCAGTACATATTTTCTATTTTTAATGCCTATGAACTACTTTTGTTGGAGTCACTAAGAAGAACAGAAATTACTGCTTCGTTATTCCCCTTCCATTTTTCTAGATAAAACATTCATAGCTTCTTCTCCAAGGTCATCATAACAACATCTGAAACAATATACTTCTCTCATTCTCTTAAAGAATTTTTAAACTTAATTTCTACTGTATTTGGACCTTTTTTCTGTTCAGAAGGCAGTATGTGAATATTTTCTACATGTAAGTTTTGAGCTACCACACACACCCCTGCCTTTTTTTAGTATCCATTTTAAAGATATGATTGTGCAAAATCATGGAACTTTATATAATGACTTTGATATATTCAAAGCAATATATTTCAGTGATGGAAATGTTCTAAAGCTGGTTTAAAGTTATGGATGAGAGAAATGGTTGAGGTCCTATTGAGAATGTAACAAGACACAAATAAGATATTTATATTAATAAGTCACAGACATATAAGCATAGATGTAACTTTCATCCTGGATTGTATCATCTTTGAAACTCACAGTGAGGTGAAAACTCATGAAACTTATCTACATCCAGTTTGGAGATTGCAGTTTATGACCTGGTGGGTCCATGCATTTCAACTCTCTTATGCTACCAGGAAGATGAGAGAACAGACACCCCTGATAGAATTATTCAACCTAAAGTCTGTAGGTCTCAGTTCCTAAATCACACAATCTATGGTAAAAACAAACACCCTGTTTACACAGCTCCCATGCAGCCAACAAGTAGGCATGGCCACTGGCTATTGCATAAGCCATAGACATGGTATATAGGAAGTCCATATGGGAGTCTATTAGGAGTCCCAGTAGGAACTCCAATAAGACAGGAGAAAATGTAGTGATTTTGTTGGCTTGCTTTCCCCCCAGTTGCAGACAATGTTGAGTTAGGAAACAGGCTGGAAAGCTTTCTTAAGGGTTACCTAGGGAGGGCTGGTGTTTTGTTTCTTTCTTTGATTGTCTTTTGTTTGGGTTTGTGTGTTTGTTTGTTCTTTTTTAAGGATTGCTTGGTCCTTTTAATGAAAAGTTGGAAGAAAAGCTGCTTTATGGGTGTTGGCTGGCCTCCTAGCCCTGCCAAAGTATCGCAGCAACAGGCAGCTTCTCTGCTTTCCTCTGGCCACAAAACATTTGTCCCAACATATCTATAGCATTAAGGAGTTCTTATATAGGTGCTGTATAACAGCTGGCTCTCTTTATTATTGAATAGATTCAGGAAGTTATAAGTTTGTAAAGGTAATTCTGAGATTCTTAGATCTCTATATCCTTTCAATTCTTGAACCATGGCAAGCTAGTGAACGGATCCATACATACTTTATACGAGCATTCAGTGTTTGCTATAACCTTTGCTGTTACATTTATTATTATGGTCTTATATTCCTGATTATTTCTGATGTAACTATGAGAATTTCAAAGTGTGAGTATATTGGGGAGAGAGCTATAGAAGAAGGTAATCTCACCACACAGTGTGCACCTGTAATTTCAGGGGAAAATGAAATTCAGACACTATTTGGATTTTGGACATTTTCCACAGAACTGTCAGAAGAAAGTCATGGCCTTTAATGATCACCAGCATGTATTTTTAATTGAGTGTGACTAGATGAAGCAAAAATTCAAACCAAGTCTCCTCAGTGAATTGTCTTCTGATTGAGATGTAACTCAGTGAGAGCAAAATCGCCTTATGAGAATGAATTTCTATTGAAAAAGGAAGTGGAAAAAACTGATTTGAGGCTAGGAAGTATTTTCTGGACAGGTTGTGATGCAGAATTTTGATAAAAAGGAAAGGGATAGTGGTAAAAAACATTTTGAATATTTTTTTTCCTTAGAAATAAAAATGCTCATCACTCATACAAAAGAGATAATAATAATTTCTTGCCCTTTCTGTGGAAACACATTCTGTTTGATCTGCACACAGAACTCATGGAAATTCTCATGAATCAGATGTTGCCTAGAGTTTTGTTATTTCTTTCTGTGAGATATTTCAGATTAATAACTGTCACCTAGTGTTGAATTAAGGAGCAGTTTATAAGTCACATGCTTAGCTGTGCTAACTTTATTGGATTTAGAATTGGCAGGATTTCCCTCCATTTCTACCTTTCTGCCATTCTTATCCTATATTGGAAAGTAAAATGTGAGAAAACATATCAGAGAATAAAAGAAAAGAGAGAAATACAAGGAGAGTTTATTACATAGCTCAGGAAAAGTCCCCTAAGATGCAATCTCTTTTGATATAGAGACAGAATAAAATACTGTCTTCCTAAAACAGTATAATGCATTCAAGTCTTTTCAAACCACTCTACCTTCTCCCAGTCTGGGAAAGTGCCTCAGAAAAGGGTGACCTTTTGGGGTGAATGGCAACCTACTCTGAAGTTCCTTTCACTCAAGGAAAATATATGGGATGTCTCGGGCAATGAAGAAATGTCCCTACAAGACCAATAGGTTAGATCTTGTTTTATTAATCCAGGTTCCTTTTCTCATTCGAGTCATCTGCTGGAGCTACTGATACCTTGATGCAGGAAAGCTCACATCAGCCATTTGGAAATGCTGCTGGTGAAGCTCTCCATATCTGATCACCAGCTTGCTTTAGAGCAGCTTTCCCACATGGATCACTGCTCTTGATCACCTTTTAAAGCACTGTTTTTCGTGTGATTTACCTGCTTGAACTGAAGCTCTGTGCTGGTCATGGCCACTGGTAGGTGCTGGTCTCCTGCACAGAGGAGGACAGGCAAATGCCTTCAACTTCTGACTTAATTTGTTTACTCCAACCAGGGAAACCCTGGCCCCTAGCAACAGCAGGCAGTGAATTACCTGGCTTTTAAAACATTTGCTTCTAGAAATTAATAAACTAATTGGTGTTTGTGACAAAGCATAGCAAACTGCCCTGGTTGTGCTAAATTTATATTTTCATGTGAGAAAATTCTCACACCAGGTCATTTCACGCAGCACCACCCCGAATCAGAGGTGCTTAGGAGAGAGCCTGTTTGACATGAGTGATGTCTGCAGTGATATGCTTCCAACCAAAATATTATCAGCAATTTTGTAAATGAATTTAGGTTAATTCTTTAAAAAAGTCTGACCCTTCAGATTCCTATTTGAATATGGATATATCTGTGCATATATTTGTTGGGCTTTTAGTTGCCTTCTTGGTTCTTGGTTGCCTATGCTTGTAAGGAGCATATTTTAAGTGTATAACTGTCTGCCCTGAAGTCTGCAATAGATAAAATGTAGACAGAGCATGGGTAATGAGAACGGTTTGTCACAGCCTTATAGTCTTCAGGGACCTAATATAAATCAAGGTCTAACTCCTCCCAGAGGTCTAGTAATTTTTAAAGTATAGGTTTATTTTCCATTTGTATTCTGATAACGAGTCATATTTATTATGGTCTTCCTAATGGCAGGTCTTCACTCAAGTGTTAAAGAAGATATAATTCACAGGTGATTAGAATTGAAAATAAAAAGGCCCTGAAGAATATTATTCCTACATAATTTCTCAAGCCATTTTTAATGAAAAAAAAATGTGCATTTAGATGAGACAATTAAAAAGGATGCAAATTAAGAAAAGGAAATTGAAAATTCACAGTACATGGAGAGTATTTGCATGGGGGTTACTGACTTAAAGGTGATTAAAATGTTTTCACAAATTAAACTATAGCAGGAAAATTGCTTGGTTATTCATATAGTTAATTACCTGTCTATACAGTAAGTGCTTTTCTTATTATATTGCATCATTTAATGGCTGGCTGCTACAGAAGTGGTGTGTCATAGTTTTGGTTTAAGTCCAATTTTAAATCATGGTTATACTGAACAGTGGACTCCAGTTAAAACTGTGTCAAGCACTTTAATTTGGGAAGGGTAATTTTGAAAAAGTAAATACCTACATTGCAAATAAACAATCAATTGTCCGGGCCATCACCAAGGCTTCAGAGGCATTAGGGCTTGGTACACAAAGTTAGTTATCCTTCCGTGTTGGGTTTATAATAGCATAAGCCCTAAAGTGTGAGATTCAGTACTGCTCTACAAAGTTTAGCATTACTTTGGATAATAATCTGTGAAAATTACTGTGAAGTCATTAAGTTGCAATACTTGGATGGTAGAAGATCAGGTTCTGATTCCAGTTGTACTCAGCTCCACTTGCTTATGGACGCTCTGGGGCAGGATCAGGTTCAAATCTCAGAAGCAAACCTGCTAACTTAATAAAGTTTGTTAATTAAAACTATAATATTTACCATGTTTGCAGTTGTCTGCAGGCCATCACTTTAGCTTCTGAACACAGCAGTCCCATTTCTTCAGTCCAAAGGGCTGAGATACTAAGATGTTTCACCCTTAACTAGTTATAGTAGACAACTGGGTTGAATGAAATGGGACTTTAATGCTTTTACTGTGGTCTACAAAAATGAAGTATATTTGTTTACATAGTACATTTCAAAGCCTTCCTAGGAATGTCTGCCTTTATTTGTCACCATCTATGTGTTTTGCCACTTTATTTTTTTCTCATAGAGGTGATTGCTATGGTATGAAACTTTTTAATACAAATTCCTGTCAAAACAGAAGGTACAATACTGGAAGAGAAGCATTTCTAATATCTCAGCAAACTCCTATTGACTTTCTATAAGGACTGCTCAGTAAATTCCTTTTCCTGCATCCCAGCAGAAGCATTTTTCTACACAAAAATAATGATTTTCAGATTAAAAAATTATATTTTTCTAGGACATATTCCTGTTTATGGACCTAATTTCTCTAATGGGTTGTTATTATGTTACTGACTTTTTTAATACATGCTTGAAAGATCTTGAATTTCTTTTGTGATGCAAATATTTCTTTTAACTATGATTAGAGTGTACATAAAAGCAAAAAAAATTAGTAGTCAGTAAATCTGTTCAATTCTAAACATTTAGAGAAGGCTTTCTAATTCACAACTGGCAAAATAAAGCAGATTATATTGCCACAAATCTTCAGTATGTGTAAGTAGGATATATTTAGATGCACAATACCTTTATTTTAATTATATTTGGTTAAATAAATGAATTTATAAGATTAAATATGTGTATAGATTCGATAAAATACACTTTTTGTTAGTGTTCATAACTTTTGTTTGTTCTTGGAGGCAGAGTTAAGTTGCCTTTGGTATAGGTGCCACAAACACAGAACGTTCTAAATCGCAAATGGACCCAACACACAGGTAGAATTCCCAGAAGCATAAAAAGTAATCAGTTTTAATATACAATCCTAGCTGACATCTGCTTTAGAGGATTAAAAAGACTCAATATAATTACACCTTGGAAATATTTGTTCACATTGGTAATGTATTCTTAACCCCCATACTCATACTCATTTCTTGCTCGCTTTGACTGAATATGTCTTCATTTGGATCTCTCAAATTTACAGGGCAACACACTGTGAATCAAACTTTATCTAGTGCTGCCCCCAGCAAATATTAGGGTCTAATGTGAGTTTTGTGTTAGGCCAAAACCTGAGCAGGAGTTGAGTAAACAGCCATGAGATTTGTGTAAATATGTCAATCTACATAAATTTACATTCATCTGTCCTCATTCCTAAAATTTTGTTGATTCCTGCAATTTTCTTTTCTCTTGCTTATTCTGTCACTTTTTTTCTGTTTTTTTTTTCCCGGAAAATTTCTTCTCCTTTTTAGTTCTAATGTTTATAACACATTGCTATTTTTTCCTAAATATTAGAGTGAAATTTAAAACTTTGCTCCAAATAGAATGTGACACAAATGAGAAAATGAACCCCCAAAGTATTTTTTGTCTATGTCATGCCTATGTCATGTCTACGTCATGAGCTAAGAGTCACCTGCACCTAAAAAAGAAGAGTGCTTCACGATCCATGACTTGCCTCAGTTATTTATGATAATTATAGAGGATTTGTGTATTGATTTTTATGCTAAGTGGTTTGTGATTTAATTCTGCTAGAAAAGAGTGTTTCTATCAGTTTATTGTCATGCTCTTAGTGAAGGTACACTATCTACAGGAAACATTTCACAGGAAGGTCACAGTGAAAGAACTTATAACTAAATTACTAGTGTTAGAGATAAGTTTCCTCCTTTCAGTTTTATTCTTGCATATCTAAATCACAGTGTCTCCTAATTAAATGTCTCAACCTTGTTAGCCCAAGGTTTGTTGTTAGTGAGCATGAACTGTTCATGCTTTAAGCCTGTAAATCTCTTACGATGATAGAACAGAGTGCCACCCTCTAGGAATATTTCAAGTGGAAAATACCCAAATGTCACTACTGAGCATCAGAAGACTGACACGTGAATTCAGTGTCTCCTCAGGTCTTTTTTTAATCCTGTCAACTACATGTTTTATTTAACAGAGGTAACTCAGGGGAAGTAGTTCAGCATGGCCTGTATCTTTATGGGTAACATGCCTTTCCTCCACAGCAAGATACTTTTGCTGTGGGAGACATTATTATCTTGCCTGAGCATTGCTGGAGAGAGTTTTACACTGAAAAAAACAAATTGTGTGATGGAGCATGTTAACGATTAAAAAGTATGGACCATGGTAAGCCCAAACACTCTGTAGTTTAGTGGTTATCAATATAGCTGTTTTTAAAGACACATTTTACCACTGACTTTGGAGGAACATATGTGATGGATGATTAGTTTTACATCAGTGGTAGCAGTTTTATACTGCCTGAAGAAATTCAGCAAAAGTTAAGAACTGTCACGGAACACCAGGACAAATGATCATCCATCCATCCATCCATCCATTCCATCCACCCATCTGCAAATCAGCTTTTCCATGCAAGGGCTCTTGCTTGGACTATGCTTCAGACTGCTGTTGGCAGGTAGGTATTTTGCTAAAATCTATAGATTCTTCGAGTCAGTTTACCCCTGTATGAGGAGCTGAAGCATATCACCTGCAACTTGGTGTACTTGATATTTCACTTGATAATGTGATCCACGGATGGGGAAATCTTGTCTTCTGGCTAAGAAAAATTTCTAAATGACAACCTGAGGTGAATATTACAAGCAGAATTCACTATATGGCCTGGTTATAATTTTAGTAAGTTGAGAAATCATGAATGAAGCAGTTTATATGTCAAGAAGCTACTGGGTACCCAACAGTTCAGTCTTCTACCCACTAATATTTTACAGGAATACTGGAGAAAGTAAAAAAATCTCTTCCAAATGGAACGTGTTTTGGTTGCTCTCCTCCCCTGGATTCTACCCCTCAGAAAGTAGCATCTCCTTATGTATTTCTCATTGACCTTAATAACAGTGAACAAAATTTAGAAGACAATTTAAATAGAAGGTGAAATTGAATCCTGTTTTTAATGAAGTATGGTGTTGGAAAAAATCTGACTGTGGATGTTCTTGTATAGAACATGGTGGGCAGAAATGGGAAAAGTTCTAGTAATTCAGGAGCTCTCTGTTCTTCTAGTATGTTCTCCATAACAGAGAAGTTAAAGATCTTCTTTGTTCTGTCTAGTCAGGAGTTTCAAGTGACAGAAATCAAAGACAGCTTTTGAAAATCTATTTGACAACTTGGTTTTTATAGATGTCAGGAAAATATTTCTAATATAGTTTCTAAATTTCTCTTATCTTAATAGCATTCAGTTGCAGTCTCTGCATCACACTAGTTTTTTTTTCTCCACTGTCTTATACATTCTCTTGGTACACATCTGCCTTTAGATACTTTCAGGCTCTTTCCTACTTGTCATCAGCTATTGGCAGAGATGCAGAATTGAAGTTTCTATTTGCCATAGTAGGACGTAGTACTCTGTCTTCCTTAACCTCATTTGGAAAAGATCATTTCTAAAGGTGAGTGAGCAGGTCAAGTTCCTTTATTCTCCCATTTTTGCTTTCTAAAGGTTAGAAATTGCTAAAGGTGAATTTTCATTGCCTTCAAAATTGGAATCTGGTGACAGTTTAGACATATTAAAGCATCCTGCCTGCCCTCCAGCCACCACTGCAGAACAGTGTGGGTCTCCTCTGCCCTGTTCACCAACTCCATGTTGGTGATCGTCCCCTGAGGACGTATCAGAGAAGATTGGGCAACTTAATCATAATCAAAATGTCTACACTGGACATGGACAAGTGAATTTAAACCATCAAGAAACATGATTAAAAATTGGCTCCTGAAGCATTGTGAAGGATAATAACTCAAAAGTATCCATGTAAAGCAATAGCTGATAATAACTAGGAAAGAGTCTATGAGTATGCTAATATAAAGATGTAGAATTCACTAAAGGAAAAAGATAAAGACAGAGTATTTTGAGCAATGTAGTGTCTATTGATAATAGTTTTGAAAACAAAACAAGAATACTTGTGAAATAATTCTGTAATCTTGTAGGAGATGTTGTAAGACAACTGGGAATGAGAAAAACTATATTCTGTAGCTCAATATTGAATTAAAAGCATGAGTTTTTCAAGTACAAGTATTCATGCTAAGTTATATTATTGTATCGATTTTACCCCCTAATTCTTTTGTTGTTCTACAAATCATACCAAAAGACTAATTTGATATAAAATAGTGCTGATGTGGAAAAAAACAAGAAAGGAAGAGTCTGCACTAGTCAATATGATAGGATCAACACTTTTTCCATTTTGGCTGTGAATTTGACAGCTGTGTCTTTGTAAAAGCCAAACTAATAAGGTCAAAGGAAAACATCCGTAAAAAGAAAACTGCTGGTCTAGCAATGTTTCATGGTGCTGACACAAACTATGAGGTAGTTTTTCAGCTTGCTTAGTGCATGTAACATTTTCTGTTGATTCTGATATTATTTTGTTACTTTTTCTTAGTTATACTGTTTTCCTCACATTTTAGTTGTGTTTTATTGTGATGATACCCATCAATAAGCTTTATATATGTAGGATAATTTCTGAATCTTTTTCTTTCTTCCAAAAAATCTGTCTATTTTGATTAAAATTTCCACTGGAGCAACCACTTCCTACTAGGTTTTTTTCTAAAAAAGTTGACATAGCAAGACCTATTTGGCCACTGAGAATCCCTGTCTACCAATAGGAATAATAAAAATGTTACTTATTATTTGTTTCAGGAGCTCTTAATGTGTCCCTCCAAACATGAAGGGTAAGAAATTTGCTCTTCTGAATGAGTTCACAATAATGGTATTCACTTGATTCTTGGCAATAGCAACCTTACAATAAAATGGAATTGTAACTTAGGAACATGGGAGTTAAAATAACCATGGACATAGTCTTGTACAATATTTTTATTGTAAAAAAAATATAAAATTATTACATTAAAAATCATCCTCTACCTTCCTGAGGACTTGAACTTTGTTCTGTTTCTTTTTTCACAAAACATATGATGAACCATCCTCTTGATTTTCCTTCGTGGTATATAGAGCAGTTTATGCAAAGCATATTGAAAATGTTGTTCATAATGTTGTTGAGTACTCAATAGCCTTGATCTTGACATAGGCACACACATTACAAAATAGAAATAATGGTTTGCTTCCAGTGTTTTAGTTTGAGGAAATAGGAAATATGCAGCAGAATGTCCAAAGCTCATGCGGTAATTCTATACTGTTCCTTGAAAAACAAACTCAGTCCCAGTTGAAAAAAAAACAGTAGTAACCACTAGTTCCACTGAAGCTGCTAGTCTCAAGGACATTACTTTTCAGACACTTTTGGACAGGTTCATTAGAGAATGAACAAGCAGCAAATTAAGGTGTCTGGTGACCAAAGAGCAGTGCCTGTTAACACTGACAGCTGAAATGGATACAGGGGTAATTGCTAACCGTGTTTCTTTTTCATCAGGGCTATTCACTGGTAATGCTGGCAGAGCAAAAACAGAACCCTGGTTAAAGCAAAGCTTCTTAGCATCCAGGTTTTACTTACAGATCACGTTCATTTCACTGGGATGTGTGGCTAACTTTGAGCAAGGGTTATGGAGCTTATTTCTGAAGGTACATTGAGCTTTGTAAAGCTTGTCAACACTTCTCTCTTTCATGGTCATACAGGGGGATTAAGGGGAGTAGTGTAACTATTGCGAAAATTGGTTGGTAAAAAAGAAAAGTTACATGGGGTTTTTATTTTCTCAGGACGTTTTTTGTCTGAAAGACAAGATCAGTCTATTTTAATAGCATCACTGGGGAATGGTAATAACACAATTCTCTTAAAAGCTTTTAAACTTTCGTGAAAAGGATCACGAAAATTGGCTTAGCTGCATAGCTAAGGAAATATTTTTTAAAGTGATCTTTTCTAATTATTCATGTGTTCTGTTTTTATATTTGTTTTAATGGAGTCTTTTATGAATCCAGTACATAGATCTGCTGAAACTTAAACTCTGCTGGAATAATTTTTAGCCTGAAAAATTTTGGAGAACTACTGCACATAATAAACGCCTGGATAATCAGGTACAGTGATGTGTCACTCCACAACACTCCATAGGAACCTGCTTCTGGGTTATTAAAATGTGCAAGTTGCCTACAGGCCTTCTATGTTAATATATGTGATCTTTATTGAGCACACAAGAATTAGAATCCAAAAAGTGAGAACTCTTTTTAATTAACATACTCTGAATAAATACAATCTAACTTACTAAAAATAATATTTTTTCTTATACTTTAATTAAATAAAATAAATCTCAGGTTTTTTCACTTTGCAATCTGTGCACTTCTCCAGGGAAGCATCCTTTTTATAACAACCGAAAACTACAGTTATGCTTAAACATGTCTGTCATTCTACCTCTCAAAGACAAGGCCTTGGATTATTATCTCCAAGTTTATAATCACCTCAAATCTTCTGGTTACTCACGTTTGAGCTCAGAAAAAGTCTGTAAGCACGTTACATGGAAGCTATCTCTTAGGAGTATAGTGTTGCCTATTCTACTCATCTTCAAAATGGGCTTAGAGTCTGCTTAACGTTTAGCCAAACACTGGCACAATCATTTTCTGAAAATAAAGGTCAAAATTCCTCCTGTGACATTTGGAATGAGAAGGGGTAACAAAATGAGAAGAGTTGACTGTAAGAACCTTATGGTCTAAACATTAATTCTCCATAAAATGCACCCCTGAAAGGCTGATAATGCTTTGGGACCAACTCTTTACCTATATAATATGAGTACCTGGTGTTTGTGAGCTGGAGACAGAAGGGAAGAGAGAGATCTCTGGATCTGGTGCTGCAGTAGCCTGGTCTTTCCTCTCAAACACCTACCTTTGTAAGTCTTTGTAACTTTATATTTGTGAAACTCAAAATACAAAAATATACTTTGCTTCCACCTTAGACTCTTGTGCATAAAGGTATGTAAGGAGTGCATAAAGGAGTAAGACAATCTCCTGCCTTTAAGGCACTTTACCTCACTGGTTGTTGAAACCTTTAAACTCTGTGTTTTGGAAGGCTTGCTGCACTTGACTCAAGACTCTCAGCTTCCATCCCTGATATATTGTACAGGCCACTTCGTGTGGAGTCAGCAAAGTAAGGATCTCATAGTGACTACTGTAAACCAAGTAGACATTACCTGCAGCAAGGAGAAAGGATTTACTGAGACAGGGCTTCAGTGAATGCAGACACTCTGTGTACCTGATTTTAGTACGTGTGCCCCATTTACCATACTTATATTTTGAATATGGTTGTTATATGAATAAATAAACACACATATTCTGCATTTAAAATAAATCTCTATAGTATTTAGATGTAGCTTTTTAGATGTAGGTTAATTTCTCGCAATATTATTTTTTTTTCCCATGAAATTTTCTGGTCTCTTTCTGATGATTGTTTGCTGTTCAGCTGATACAACTTTGCCCTTGTTCCAGAAACATAACAAAGACTTAATATTGCTAGCCACATTTTTATTGTTATTATACAATATTATCCTCTTGCTTATGCTGAAGACAAACTTTGGTCTTTAAATTTGTATGAACTAGATATGAAAACCCACATATTCCCATTAGTGATTTTTTTCCTAATAGCAGAGTAACACTCCATTTTTCTCCTAACATGGGAGTTATTATGTCTGTCAGCATGGATCAGAATAGTATACAGTGATATTCAATAAAACAATGCAGAAGGTGTATTTCAGTGTATTTCAATGGTGTCTTCCAGTGTCCTAAAGTGGTTGCACCCCAGCCACTCTTATTATATAATTTGATGAAACAACATGTCCCTGGCAGCTGTAATTTTTGGATGATAAGTAATAGGTGCCCTAAAAAGGGGGTGTTTGGAACTTGAGTCAAACAATTTTTAAGCAATTTTTCAAGACCACAACATATTGTGGCTTATTTAAATGATAATATGTAAAAATAGCAGGAAGTGGACATATATGAATAGCTTTAGTGCAATCTCTCTGATGCACCTGCTCAAAACAGAATTGGAATTGTATCCTGGTTTAACTGTGTGTCAGTGAAAAGAACCATGTTGAGGCTTTATTATAGGGAGTTGGACATTGCATTTGAAAATATGCTTTTCAACCACTTTAAACTTGATCAGATTATTTTCTTTGATTTGAGATATCTCATCATTAGGCCCATCTTGTAAATCAATTTGTGAGCACTGTTTATGGTGAATTTTATTTATCATTAATTCAAAGTATTTTTCAATACATTTTCACTTTTCAATATCTTTTTTGGATATTGAGATAATTTTCTTTGCACTTATGTGTATGTAATTCAAACTGGTACTAGGTTCTTTGCTGTGAGCAAAACATTTGTCTGAAAGATGATCTTCTTAAAATAGAGAGGTGTAAAATCCACATCCCCTGTGTTATAATTTCTTTAAACTTAGTGATGACATAAGGAAAGAAATGCAGAAAAATACAGGATGTAAAGAGTAGATGTTTGTATTGTTATTGGAACTAGAAAAGGTTATTTATGTCAGCAGTGAAATTGTGGCCTCTCTGGAGGTCTGGAGTTTCTGCCACCAGCTTCAAGGAGTCAGGAATTCACGTCAGAAGGAGCTAATGGATTAAAAGCATCACGTGTTCTTAATGGAGTCTCTTCCAAAGATGCTTTTGAAAATCCTGCTCTTCTTCATGATGACAGTTGCATAACAGCTATGCATTAAAAAACATTTTTCATAAAACAATAACCATTTTGAACTCCTTAATTAAAAAGAATAAGCTGCTTACAGTATTGTACAAGATCATCCTTGAATGAAAAAAATTATGTGTTTCAAAGTAAGCTGTAACTGTCTGTGACTTCAGCCAAAGGACACAATTGTCTAATCAATCAATTAATTCACACTTGCCATGGGTGAAGATTGGGCTCTCTGAGTGCAACAAACAGGATATGTGAGCCCAAAGCAAACTTGTGCATGATGCAGGGTACAAGCCTATGGTAGATCTTGAGTGTGTTCCTGCTGCCTGACAAGGTCTGTCAGCTGAGCTATGGGAACAGCTATCATGTATCTTCATAGTCTATTCCAGCTGCAGGTGGAAGCAAGCTATCTGAAATTCAAGTTAAGGAAGTCTCTGTTAATCATTTTACTTCCAGTTTGGTTGCTAGAGGAGAAGCTCAGAGGATATAGACCAATATTCCCACTCAGCTTGGAGGCACTCATCGTTCATTGTGACAGTGGACCATTCTGACATTCTTCTGCTAACATTAAAACACATAGTCAGAGAGTATTCTTTTGGTACCAACTCTATTGCCTCAGATTTGCCTTCCATAAGAGAATCCCAGTCTTACTAGTTAAATAACTAAAATAGTAGACCATGGAAATTTTCCTGTTACACTTAAACATAGTGGTAATGAATTGATTACTTGCTAAACTGTTAGAGGTATTACATAGCGTCCTGGTTATATTATCCAATTATCTCATGCAAGTCTTCCAGGAAGCAAAAAAGGAATTCAGAAGGGACATTTGTTTTTAATTTCCTGCCATTTCTCCTACTGAAGACTCGGTTTTAAAAATATAAGACTACACCTTTGTACATAATATATTGTCATTCTATTATGACAACTGATGAGTTTAGTGTTCTTTGATGACAGTTATTAAAACTGATTTTATATAACACATGAAAACAATGACACTGTGTTTCTGAACAATAGCTTAGTAGTTTATTTACTGGCACTTCCCTTTAGTACTGCACAAACCATAGTGACAGATTTTTCTCTCATTCATCATCTCAATCATCCACCATCGCCTTGAACTTGTCAAGATGGGCAAGACTATGCCATGATCTTCTGTAATGGTATTGATATATGTAAAGCCAAATATCTTTATAAAGATATTAGATCCCTTGATTTGACCAGGTTCTTTGAAATAGTTAAAATTGTTTCTTAATTAAATACATAACCTCTAGAAACTTAGAGTCAAAAAACTCTAAGTTTTCTGAAAGAGTTGAATACTTTACCTGTTATTCTCTTTTGAATTGTCATAAATTAATATCATTCTTTCTTAGTGTGAAAAGACAATGGGTAAAATATGCCTTTTTATCTGCCTTTAGTCTTTGATGCTTATATCATATTAATTTTAATATCATATTATTTTTCACCGAAAGAGTGATAGGGCATTGGAACAGGCT
>BJBW01000161.1:55044-78712 GCA_004320125.1 Scolopax mira
AGGGTCTCTTCCAACCTAGACAATTCTATGATTCTATTTTCACATATGTATGAAATCTAAAGACTAAATGCAGCAAATCACAATTCTTGGGAAGAGACAGAAAAGACCATATCCTAGAGGTACCTTCCAACTCTGACAATTCCACGATTCTGTGATGATAAAATATACTAAAAATAATGTAATTCTTCATTGAGTATATTTGGTACCAGTGTATAGGGTGTGTGGTCCCTATAACAGTGTTGGCCATGAGGTCACCTGTCTCATTACTGCATGATCAGCACAACTGGCTGTTGCTGGTGGGGAAAGATGAGAGCTCTCTTCACCCTACTCCCTCTCCCATGGCAAATGTCTCTGCCTACTTGAACATACGTGCTCTGCGTTCGTGTGAGAACTTGGTTCAGACTACTATGGCTGAAGTTTTGGTTATGTCACCTGCAGTATCCACCTAGACTCACGACCAATGCAAAGGGCAATGGAGTATGTGGCTGACTCAGATTTCCAGTGGGTACCAGCGTTCATAAACAGCATGCATCCTGCTTTTTATATAACCTGTATATTTAAGCTGGAAAGCTGGAAAGCAGATAACCTTATTCAGTAAAGAAGTACAGCCAAGAATTCAAAATGATTGCTCTTGGGCTTCAAAACCATAAATAGCTTTCTGGGAGCATTAGCAGCTGCCTGTGCCTGGGGTCCTGCCAGGCAGGAAGAGCCATTCCTAGGGAAGGGATGAGTTTCCCAGGAGAAACTACCAGCAGATCAATCTCCATTCTAGACAGGGCTTTCATTTTTGTCTAAAAAAATGATCCCAGATTTCTGTGAGCACACTAGATATGGCTCTCTAATTATAATTTTAATTGTGTCTAATTGCCATGTTGCCTTCCATTGCATAAAAGTCTGCCTGTTTCTCTGACAGATGTGAATTCATTCAGCTTGAAAACCTTTCAGAGTTTGAGGTATGTAAGTTCATGGCAGGCATCGCTTTTGCTCCAGATGGCTGCAGCTTTAGGTTTGTGGAAATTTTTTTTTAGGAGTACTTTTTTGAGTTCTTCAGTCATGCATCAACATTTTTGAGAACACATCCTAATAAGGAGCAATGATATCAGCTAGTGAGCAGAGCCCCCCAACTCTACAACAGCTCATCTTCTGTTATTTATTTAAAAATAGAAGAATAGGATGGGAGAACGTGGCTCGTTGAAGATGAATTTGAAAGAATGCAAATAAGATGATTGGAACTTAAAAATGCAGCATATGAGAAGACAGGAGAGAAATGGGAATGCTACAAGAGAAGTAGAATTTTAGTTTATTTTCTTATAGTTTTCAATACAGACACCATTTTCTCTACAGGAATAAAGTAAACAAGTTACAAATACCACCATGTATTATTTTGAAAGCAAAATTTTGAGAAAGAAAACAGGAATGGCTTCTGTAACAACAGAAGTAATCAGAGATTTCTTTAATGAAAAATTAGAGTAGAAATACATAGAAATGCAGAATCTTTTATGTTGGAAGGGTCCTCCTGAGAGCACATTGACTAAGCTCCCTGCCTATGCAGAGTAAGCCAGAGCATGTTGTCCAGGATTGTGTCCAATTGAGTTTTGAATATCCACAACCTCTCTGGGCAACCTCTGACAGGGTTTGACCAACCTCACAGTAAAAAAAAGTCGTTTCTTATTTTCAGATGGCATTTCATGTATTTTAATTTATGCCCACTGCGTCATGTCTTGTCACTGGGCATTACTGAGAAGAATTTGGCTCTCTTTTTATTTTCTCTGATGAGGTACTTATACACATTGATGAGATCACCCTTGAGCCTTCTCTACTCCAGGCTGAACAGTCCCAGCCCTCTCAGCCCATATGAAAGATGCTCCAGCATCTGAATGATCTTTGGAGCCCTTTGTTGGACTTTTACCCAAATAAATCTATGTCATGGTTTTACTGAGAAGCCCAGAACTGGACCCAGTACTCCAGATCAGGCCTCATCAGTGCTGAACAGAGAGGAAGGATCACCTGCAACCACCTGCTGGCAATGGTCTGCCTTAGGCATCTGGGAATACTGTTGACCTATTTTTGCTTCAAGGGCCCATTGCTGGTTCATGGTCAGCTTTTTGTCCCTCAGGAACCTAAGGCCTGTCTCAATGAAGCTACTTTCCAGGTGGGCAGCCACCAGCATGTAGCAGTGCTTGGGGTTAGTCCTCCCGAAGTGCAGGACTTTGCACTTCCTCTTGTTGAACTGCATGAGGTTCATGTCAGCCATTCTCCAGCTTGTCCAGGTCACTCAGAAAGACAGCACAACTGTCTGGTGTATCAGCTACTCCTTGCGATTTTGTATCATCTGTGAACTTGCTGAGGATGCATTCTGTCCCATTATCCACATCATTAATGAAGATGTTGAACAGTCTTGGGCCCAGTATGCCTGGGATAAGCACTCATGACTTGCCTTCAGCTGGACCTTGTGCCACTGATCACATGGGAGACACTGTCAAAGGTGAGGTAAAGAACATCCAAGGCTATCAGGTTGGTCAAGCATGACTTTTCCTTCTTGAATCCATGCTGATTATTCCAAATCACTTTCTTGTCCTTCATGTGTTTGGAAATACTTTCTAGGAGGATTTTTAGTAACAAAAGAGGAGTTAACAAGGCAGATTTTAACTGTGTTATTCTTTTCTGTATATTGCACATATAAAGTCACAAGTAAGTGTATTTCTAGCAAAGGATGATTTTTCCCTTATCAAAATGTCTCAGAAAATAATAGTTAATTTTTCCAGTGCTCTGTAGATTGTTGAAGATATTATGAGACAGGAACAGAAAAATACAGATACTTTTCATCTGGTGTTTCAGTATTCATTTTAAAATGTCAATAGTGGAATTAAAAAATACAATTATCTAAAATAGCTGTGCTCAGTAGAGCCATTACTTTGGATCTTTTTTATTTTGGGGGCAAGCTGTTAGGTATAACCACTGTTCCCCTAGCAAATGTATATGGTTATAGTTCATAACAGCTTGAAAAACAAAGAGGATAATTGATATGGATGATTGTCACAGAGCTAATGTTAAGTAATTATCTGGGATGCCTAAATTAAAAGTTGCTCTAGTCTCCATGTCTAGAGAGAAAATAGAGAAAAAAATAAGCACCTTCAGAGGGTATTTTTGATTCTAGGCAAATTGTGTTGCTTCCTTTGCACTCTTTCACTCAGAGAATGATAGAAGCCATGATAAGTCCCCAAATTGAGGTGATATTGTCAAAAGCCTAGAACTGGGAGAGAGAAATTAAAGCTTATGTTATAATGAGAGGCATTAATGTTAAATGTGCATGGCTGCAGCCACACCATTGCCACACACATTTGCTTCACGTGCCTATAAACAGGTTCACATGTTAAGTAACATATTATTGTTGCCTGTTGGGATACCTGCATGAAACCTGACTAAATTCAGAGCATCTGCACATAAACCTGCAGCAGAGCTGATTGCAGAATAAAAGGGGAGGGCAATTCAGATTTTGCAGGTGGAAAGCAGCGTTCGTTAGGGCCTTTCAGAACAATATGCTACTCCCATGACTGCTGGATTGAGAAAGAGCATGTATCAGGGTGTTCAGTAACGGTGTGAAAAATTGAATGACTTTTTAGAAATAGAACACATGATACAGACTGTAAAAGAAGACTTATTTTCTACCTATCAAGCTGACCATTGGGTATCCATCTGAAATGAAAACATTAACATTCAGTTTCTTCTATTTTGTCACAGTCTAGTAGGGACTGTTTTCTGTCTCTGCAATAAAACTTGCTAATTAGCAGCTCCAAGATGTTAACAGTAGTGGAATCAAAAAACCCTCAAGTCTTCACACATCACACTTCTTTAAACATGCAGAATACCTTAATGTCTTTGTCAATGACCTATAAATTGATTCTATCCTCAGATTCAGGCAAGGAGGTATTATAGATTTCACATTTCCTGATAAACTCTGAGGCAGTTATAGATTGTGGTGGTGTCCTTTCCTGTTCACACAAAGAATGGATATTTGTTTTTGAGATGTCTGAGTTTTATAATATGACTGGCAGGTGCATTACAAAAAGTAAGTTAACAAAAGATTTAGGTCATATGCAGATGTATTAGGTCATTCACTAGTTTTCAGTACACGGCTGAATAAATGAATTTTCTCACAGAGAAATCCACTTAACCATCAAATTCCTTAGGAAGGGATGTAACTGAGCCTGCTATGTAGGTACATTTCTGGATAATATAAGACAAGTGAAGGTGTTGGTTCAGCCAACCCGATAACATTTTGGTTTTCTGTATGCCTACTGATCCTATAGCCCAGTTTTATCCCTACAAACTTTGGATATCTATCGGATATGTCTAAGTTGAAAGAGAACTTGTCCTCCATTCCCTCTGTACACTGGTGATGAAGATAGAGGCCAGTGCTGTTTGTATGCCTTTGACAACAGAGATAGTCTAGGTGTCTACACTCAGATTGAGATTTAATTAGATGTGGGTTGGAAATTATTAGCTAAACACTAATTGGTTAATAGGTATGACTGATTTAAATTTACAGGCCTAAAACTTTTTCCGGTGCTGTAGCATGGCTTCAATTGGAGGGTTCTCACTGTGGCTGAATAGCTGATGATTTGGGCTGAGGACCCTAGCAGCAGGTTTCAGTCCTTCTGGCTAAATTCAGATTTCTTGTGGGTTTTTTTTCCCCTGTTAATTCTCTAACTGCTGAACACAAAACAGTGAGGTAGGTGAATAGAGCCTTTTGTTTCATATTTTGTCTTGTTTGCTTTATTTTATTTTTTCTTAGTAAGAAATACTGTTAAGTAACTTAATCACAAGATGTGTGCTGACAAGCCTGATCTCATGGAGGGGCCCTCTCTACATTCTGTAAATCAGTGTCTAAACCTGGGTAAGGGTAATATTTTAGGCATGCCCCTCTTTCTAGCATCTCTTATTAGCCACTTTAGACAGCTTCCTACTAAAAAAAAAATGTAGGATGCAGGAAATTAACTGTAAATTCTATTTTCAGTAAAAAACAATATAAAAAGTAATAAAAAGCACTCTACAATGGAGTTCATGCACAAGGCTGTAGAGTCCCTTCTGGAAATGTGACAATGATTGGACACTGATTCTGAGCTTCTTGTTCTCTCACTTCTCAGCCTCCTTGAGCAGCAGTGGATATTGGCAAGAGGACAGTTATTGCAGGTCAGATTCTGTGTATCTCTAGAATATGGTCTCAGTTTCCAACCAATGGAGTTACTCTGAAGTTCTTAAACCTGTTCCTACAGGACCTATATAGCCAAAGTAAAAGGCTTGGTCACACTAAATACATTATCTGATACCAAATCAGGAGGGGATTGATGGGGGCATACACTCAACTTGTGTTGGCAGTGTCGGCGGTTGGCAGTGTCGGCAGTGCCCAGCACTGAACTGTTGTTTTTAAAGTGAAAAAAATCCACCAACCAAATCCCAAACCAACAAAACCCAAAAGGACTTAGTCATCCACAAATCTCAATGTTGCTGTTCAAATTAATATGCTGTTCAAATCACTCCTGTGCCACCACTTCTTATAATTACCTAGGTTTATGCTGGGTAAAGTTTCTGGAAACAAAATGACTGTAATCTGTGACTTCTTTTAATCAAATTTTGCAGCTGTTAAAGTTAGTGTTTCTAAGGGCAACCTATGCTCTTCCCCCGACTTTCTTTTCACAATTGTTTAGCCATAAATGTGGGTGAGGGGAGAGCCATGTTTAAGCTTGCTTTGCCATCCACTGCTTTGAATTTTTAATGATGACAGCTAAATAATAAACGTTCCCCAAAGGTAACAAAATCACAGTAACATTCTGATGGCTTCTCTGTAGTCTGCTATGGAAACAAACATCTGTGAAAGATGATTTCCTTTAATGCTGCCTGATGAAGATGACCTTTAGAGTTATCACAAAAGCAAAGCTTTAACCACCTGCTGAGGAATAAAAGGCAGATATTTGCACAGTAAATGTTTTAACTACTGCAGGGAAAAGTAATAGAAAAATGCTTTAGTTAAGGCTTCAAATGATGTGATAGTTGGAAATTGGGCACTAGGAACTTCGGAGTTAACTTGTTACATTTTGTATTTATATTCAGTAGGTAATAACTAACACAAAGGAATACCTCAAAAAATACCAAACATAGAGGGTTTTGAACAGGTCCACACAGTGTTTCACCTGCAAATTGAGAGAACAATGTTAAAGAAAAGTTTATCAAATATTAAAGAAAAAGTTACTAAGACTGTGGTAAGCAGTGCGAAGTAATGACTGCAGTACAGACAAAAGGAATCTGTGCTAGAGTGGCCTCAGGGCAGCAGCTGGAAGTACACTAGCTGATGGTGATTTGGGCTCATGCAAAGTAGCAAATATCTTCTGCAAAAATTTCTAGGTTAAGTTGGAATGGGAAACCATGTTTACAGAAGTCTTCCATAAAATTCTGTACAGAATAAAGTTTGGCATTCCTAATATTCAGAACAGTGGATTACTCAGCTTTGAATCTATATCACTATCATTCTCAAAGGGTAAACTCACTTTAATGATGATATATTTTCTACTGAAATACACTATATTTATACATACATAATATTATGCAGACATATAATTCCACATAATATATCCACATAAAATGCAGTACAAATTGGTTATAATGGAATAATTTATTTTATTGTGAAATTTAATTCTGTTTTGCTACTGAATTACGCTTTTAATTGTTTTCCATCTTTGACTTCTGAAATACTGGACTTCTTGCTAGAAATCCAGCACTTAAACCAGCTGCAGTCAGAACTCATATACTTTTGTTCAGTCAAAAAGTTTTGTACCTCCAGAAATGCATTTCTCTGAGCACTAACTAGGGACATCATTGATTAATTTTGCCTTGAAAACATGATGAGCCATAGGTAAAATCTCAAAAGGTACCACATGCTGAACATTTTCAGGTGACCTCTTCTTTAATGACCTTGCTTATGTTGTCAGAAGCGATGGGGTCACAGCACATGGCTCAATGGATATCTTTGCTTCTTGTTATTTTTTCCTCCTCTTTGTTTCCCATTCAGATGGGACTGATTCCCTAGTGAAAAGATGCAATAATTTCTAGAGTTTTCCATGCTTTTTCTCTTTTCCCATTGGTGTAAGGATTTGGCTTTCACAACATAATCTCTAATACTTAGTGAGTGGACTGTAAACAAAACAATTTGTGGGGAGGATGTCCATAATTTTCAAGTATACAAATAAATTAGAAATCTAAAGGCATGAAAATATATCTTTACGTTTCTCGGACATTAATTTAGTGACTGGAAAAAAAATTAAATTGATTTTTTTTTTCAGAGGAAAGCAATTATAAAAGTTGGTTAACTGCTAACCACAGTATTTAATAAACCCTAAACGATCTAGACAAAAGATAAAGCATTAAAGTCAGCCTTTAATTATAGAGGCTGGGCATTTCTGGTAGGAGTTCATGCAAAGTATCATCTCTGTACAAATGATGTAGATTAATTTATTTTAATATTTCAGCTATGCTATAAGATTTTGAGAATGATTTGCTAAAAATAATTTTGACAGATTAATTTTGATAAGGTTTTTGTAGGTTTTTTTGGTGGGCTTTTCCCTATCTTATTACACAAGCTGAGTTTGAAATGATCTTTTATACATTTTTCCTGGCATGATTTTCTGCTAGTTTATAGTTCCTTGAGAGCTGTTCTTCCAGCAGAGTTCTCAGATACAATTTTTCTGATGTGCACATAGCCTACTTAAAACTTGCCTCTATAGTAGATACATGTTACAAGATCACCCATCTCCTCACATAAACTGTTCTGAGTTTAGCTTGGAGAAAATATTTCTGGATTTGTATAGACCCATTCTCAAAATAACAAATAATTTCCTATTTTTCCGAAGTTTCAAGCAGTGATTATTTGTATGATGTCTTGAATTTCAGTTTAAGCTTAAGAACTGGCCTGGGTAGGTAAACAAGAGAAAATAAATTCCCTTTCAAAAGCCTAAAACAGAATCACTGAAGATCGCTGGTATCTATAGATACTAGTTAGTCCTCAGTAATGCTACTCATTGCTTATGTGAATATTGTGCTTGTAAAAGGAATTAATCTGGATCCTTTTCAGGATTCATCTTAAGATGTATTCATAGTACATAGAAGCACAGTGCTTTCAGTTAGTAGAAACCAAGAGTTGCAGTTAATGTCACAGAAATTTTAGAAAGAAAGCAAACCTGCCACGTGCGTCCCATTATACGGCAAATAGTGCAAGCATACTCTCAGCATCTACCTTACTCAGATAACCAGTGAAATTCAATTATCAATTCTTGGAGGCAATCAAGAATTGATAATTGAATTTTATTGGTTAATCAATTCATGAAGCATCTTCTTTAGTAATCAATCCAAATTTTCATGAAAGATTACAATCAGGACTTAACAAAACACCATAAAGTTTTCTCTGTGAGAAAAATAATGAGAATTGAAATATTGATAATTCAAGGATTTGAGGGTTTAAATAGATTGTGTATTGTGAGACCTTCATTAAAATCTTGTTTGAGTAGTTAAGGAGAGAAATAGTGTTGCTAAACCCGTTTTCTTGTAGTTGGACTATTAGATTATGATCCACTTATATTCTAATTGAAGCTTTTAACCTGTTTCAATCTGGGACATAGTACCACATCCACTAAGGCATTTAAGAACCTAATTCTTATTTGAACACTTAATTATCACTGATTTTGAGAGAATGTACTTGCCAGAACAGGAGGCAAGTGCCTAAATACCTTTGAATAGCTGAGCTGTAGTGTCGGGGTTTTTTGAGCTGTACTTTATACAGGTACTTACGTTCTAATTTTTTGGGAGACACAACAAAACCCTTCTAACCTTTCCTATTCAAACAGTGCATATCTGCAAATTACACTCTGCCAAGGCTAAACAGAAAGGCTTTTATCATTTATTATATTTGTCTACATTGCTGCAGAAATGCAAAAGCAAGAAATTCACATAAGCAAAAATAACACTTTTCCGGTCCATTTCTGCAGTGTACTTTGACTCTGTAGTCATTAATGCTCTCTTCATGAAATGTTGATGCCAACATTAACAGCCAAATTAAGCTCTTCTGAATAGGCAGGGAATTTTTCTTAACTGGAAGTGCAATATTCAGCCAGCAGAACCACCTGATTACTCTATATTTTTATGTTTATGTAGCTATACTCAATTCCACATAATTGGGCTGCTACTATTAGCAGAAACCATTCAGTCTTTATTAAACGTATTTGTAAAACCAATTTTCATTAAATATGTCACATCTGCATTTTTGTCTGCTGGGTTCTGCCTTCCTACCTGAAACAATCAAAACTAGGCACGTTATATATCTGCCATCTTTCATAATCTAAACCACCTCAAGTAGGAGCAATGCATTTTTATGAGAAGAAAGCCTCTGAATGCCAACTAGTAGACACAAAAGATTATCTTCCTGTTTGCCAGGCTTGAATTGTCAGACATTAAATTTTTTAACAGCCACTTCTGATGAATTATTGATGTTCTCACTATTTAGAAAATGGATCACATCACTAGAGTAGTTAGCACCCTGCCACTTCTGCCTATCATATTTAATGTGTCATGAGAGAAGGCTGGGTTGAACTATTTCTTTTTAAATGAATGACTAGTTTTGTTTCTCATCCATTGCCCTCTTGTATATTATCATCTAGTGCATACAGATGGCATTCCACAGAGTTAGGATCTGACATGCATATGTGGATTCCTTTTAGTGTATGTATACATGCTTCTTGTAGGAATTTAGTGACGTAGATTTTTCCTTTGAGGATTACTATACAAAGCAAAGGTTTGAACCAGTATTTTTTACACACCAACAGAACCCGTTGACTGTAGTGAAACACCGTCTCCACAAAATATGCAGTTTTATCTCATTAAAAGAGAATCCTTAAGTCTGTCATGTGACAATTCATATTAAGCCTGTAGTAGGACATACTTCTTAAGTAACTGATGTACAATGTAATTTAATATTGCTAGCTCATTTTTAGTTTGAGGTTATCATAATATGTAGGTTTCTTTTATTTAAATTATTAGGAACCCATAAAAATACTGAGGAGTTCAGTAGAGATTAGCCATGGTGTGGATTGTCTGTAAATTTTGGCTTGAGTGATGTAAAATTTAATTTTTACATGTAAAACATATAGAATATATGCCTTCTGAAGCTGCAGTAAAGGTAGTAAGTGAAGCATACTGAGATTCATATAACCAAGCGTTATCACCTATATCTAAGATATATCACTTGAGGAGGTCTAAATATTTAGGGATAATGTTGGTTAGCAGGTTTTTATACCTTCAAATGAATAAAATACAGTTCTGTTTTGAAGTTTATGTCCAACAAATCTCACTTCTTGAAATAAGAAGTGTCTACAGGTTCAGAAGAATTTACTTTTTAGAAAAACTAGAAAAACTTTAGAAAAAGTCTTTAACGTTAATACAGGCCATGGAAATCTCATCATAATAAAAGTTACTTGACATAATTTGCCGTCTTTTTACAAAATTAAGATGCAACAGTGGTAGTTTTGCTTTATTCTTGATCTAAGCATTTGGAATTTGTCATGCCTGAGTCTCCTTAGAGACTGCTAGAAATGACTGAAATCAGAGGTAAATGTATACAAGCAAAGTAATTTTTATCAGACATAAATTTATAAATTTATAATTTATAAACATAATGTACGTTACTTAAAACTACAAACTTTAAAAGATGTCTGGAACTGCATATTTCCTTGGATTATTGTGCACTTAACTGAGCACACAATTATGCTCTGCATTTAAATGATCTCAATACCTGATACTTGGGAAAGCAGAAATGTTCATAGAAGTACTAAGAAAATAGGAAAGTGAAAAGAAATATCACATGCAGTTTATGGTTATGAAGGTGTGTTTTTTTTAAAAAAAATATCATTAATTGTGTACCTAAATAAAAGGCTACAGAAATCAACCTTACTCTGGACATATGTATTTAAATGGACAAGGGCATTGATCAACATAATTAGATTCTTAACTGGACATGCTAGTCTTTGAACTTGATTGTGTGACTATGATACACAGTATTGAAAGGCAGCCTGCTCTGTTTCAAACTGTTTTGATTTCTGTTTTCAGGCTCTTTAAATTACCAAAGAATATAGATTATGTAACAAGAACAATAGTGGCAAAAAATCAAAACCAGATGCAAGCAAAAATCTATTAAACAGAATAAATAAAACAAAAAGCTCAAAAAGGGTGATACAGAACAAACCCAAGCAATTATAGAGAAAATAAACCTGATGACCTCCAGACATTTTTAAAGAAAATTTATTCTCAGTGGTAGACACACATGTGAAAATGCTTCCTTTTTTCCAAGCTAGAGCGGATTTTGCTCAAAGAAGTAGAAGAAGCTGAAGAAATGACAATTTCCCCCTTGAATGTTTGGAGCGGAAGAGCTTCCCAGAAATTTCTGCAAGGGCCTGGCAGCTGTGGTGAGTGCTGGAGCACCTGTAGAGTCTCTGAATTGAGTGCATAAAGCCTTAGGATGTGCTTGATGTTTTAGTGAAGAATGTACTGCTCTTCATCTCTCAGCTTGACTTGTCTGTTACGCTCTGTCAGGGAAGCCTGGGCTGTGTAGGAAGCGGAGCACACAGAAACCTGGCAGGGGTGGTTGTATCTACACTACCTGCTGCTGCAATGGAAGCGTGATAGCTTTGTTTCTGCAGGTCAGCACTGGGATCCACTTAAATATGTGAAGGGTCTGTCAAATCTTTCTGTATGCCCGAGCTATCTTGGTTTCCTAGCTAGAACTATATCTCTTCAGAGTGCTTTACAAATCTTAGTTGTTATATTATCTTCACTTTGGTGCTGCAAAAATACATTGTACATGATTTCCTTTACCTGAAAGTATATTAATTTGTGATTACTTCTTATTTTGTTTGGTAATAGGGACAAAGAGAGATACTTAGTACTGTTTACTCAATACAAGCTACAACAAAATTAACAAAGAACACATGTGTTGTCAAGGCCAGGCTGGATGGGGCTTTGAGCAACAAGGTCTAGTGAGAGGTGTTGCTGCCCAGGGCAGGGGGGTTGGCTTTAAGGTCTCTTCCAACTCTAACCATTCTGTGATTCTATGACTAAGGCAGTGTTGGTCATGCTTCAAATGCAAGCACACAACTCATCAATTGATTTTTGCTGTTGTTAGGCTGAGCCTTTTGCTGTACGCTGAAGAGCTGAATACCGTGCTGTTAGAAAGGAGACATCTGTCCCTGCCAGACAGCTCAGCCAACCTAAATGCTGATATAGAAGGCTTTGATGTCAGGTTCAGTTTTATTACCTGAGGACAAGGTACCAGATGAGTTGGGCTGGTGCATAGACATGAGTCTATGTACATCAGCTTATGTATTTTGTAGAAGGCTGCTCCTGGGGAAATGTACCTTCAAGAAAGCTTCTGGAGTGGTGTCCTCCTGTAAATTAGGGTGGTGGCATCACCCAGAAGGGGCTGTATTCTGAGGCGACTGAGCTTACAGTTGGTGAAGTACTTGTAGTTGAAAAGAATATATGTTTTCAGTGTGGAATAGAAAATAAGTGGTAAATTGTACATGCACTGGCTGGGGTCAGACCCAGCAGATTGAGAGACTGAGAGATCTGAATTGGGCAAGTCAGGCCAGGTGTCTTTCTCCCTTTCCTATTATCCCTGCTCATGCTCTTTCATATCTTTGTATCAAGTCTTCCTGAGCAGACCTCACTCTGTTTCAGTACCATGTTAAAAAAACCTGACTGTGCCAGGTCCTTTGCTTTCCTGATTCTGACGCTGAACCTCTTGCTTGCTGACTCTCAAAGTCTGTTAATTATTGCAGAGAAAGATTTGCCTTCTGTTGCAAGTTTCAATTTTGGGAAGAGGGTCCAAAATTTCTTTGGTTCCAAAAGTTGTACAATTGGCCATGAAACAAGAAAATGTTTGATACTTGTCACAATGTCTGTTTTACTTTTTCCCTCTAGTTCAGACTTAACAACTCAAAGCTGCAGTTTGTCTCCAATAGCAAACTAGCATAAGGAAAAAAAATAGAGTAAAATTTGAAATGTAGGGTCTGTAAGCTTAATGGTCTGCACTCCTGCAGTTAGCAATACCAGGGCTATAGTACTTAAGTGGCACCTCCAAGAGATTGCACAGAACAGGATTCACTCTGTGCACTATTGGTTGCTAGGTGCACATCTTGGTTTGCATTCCAAAATGTGTACTACCAACACTTACATACCATATAATATAGAGTCTGTAGGAGAAAAAGGACTGCTAACATGTCCTCAGAATATGAATAAGTTTCTACAAAGAAAAAAGGAGCATGTGTGTTAAAAATCACTTGAATTATGCTATTTTTATATTATTGCTTGTCTAATTAACTTGGATGTTCTTCAAAGAACAATTGTGGTTTAAAAGTCCTTTTTTCCTATATACAACCAAATAATAATGAACAAAAGATGTGTAGCAAAGTCCTAATTAAAAAATATCATTCTGTTGCTTTCAAAAAGTAATCATGTACACAAAGAAAAAAAGAAACATTGCAGGCTAATCACTGAATGTAATACTCTCATTTAGTTTAGATGGCTGCAAGGGTCCAAAATTATGCTTAACTCCTCTTTCCACTAGGGTTGGAAAACTCATGTAACATTGGATTTTTACTCACATAATGTCAATATGAAGGTTTTGCATCTCTGCTGTAAAAATCTCTGTGGTATTTGACATAAATAATTACATCACACTGACTAATGGAAAGAACAATAAAGAAAAAAGTACTCTGGTGACTCAGGACTTCCTTCTCATTGACTTTCAGACTTTCAATAATACACAGGCGTCTAAAAGTCTTACCAAGTCATACAGAAGGACATTGAACATTAAAATGGAATTTAAACAGACTTCAAGCCCATATTTATGCTCATAAAGCCCCATTTAGCAGTCATGTTCCCCTAAAACTGCCTAAATTTACCAGTATCTCCTCATTATGTAATCTGACACTTCCATAATTTCTTGCTGGATGTGGCCACACAGCTGCACCAGTCTCACCAGCTGACTCTTACCTAAATTTTGCAAAGGTCTAGAAATTAGGTCAAGTCAGGATCTCTGTGGCATTTCTGCTTCAGGAAGCCCCCTCAAAATATTGCCCACAGTGGCTTTCCTCCCTTCTCCATACATGACAGGATGCAGATGAAAAGACATTGTTGTTACTGTTCACATCATATTCTCATAGAGCGGTCACCCAAATAAGAGGATGCTCCTACCGGGATCTGTATGGACACCTCCATCTGGATTTTGGGTCTAATAACTCTTCATCTAGAAGCTGAGCACTGCTGAAATCCTGTACTGGATCCTTCACGTCCTGAAAGGATTGTTTGAAAATTTTACCCAGATGGGCCATTGACAAACTCTCTCTCTCTTTTTTTTTTTTTTTTTTTTTTTCAAATCTGTAGTACGGCTTTTGATTTTTTTCAGCAAGAAATATTTTTTCTCCCAAAGTCTACGGAATTGTTGAGCACACACACTTCCCTATAAAGAAAATCTGTGGTCTTGGAGAAGCTCTTATAAGCTATGTCTCCCCTTTCATTCACTCAACACTAGCTATGCATAATAGCCTTGCATTTTCTTTTCTTTTTTTTTTCTTTTCATTACAGTAACATTTTTGTGTAGGAAGTAAGACAGAATTCTTGTTCCCTGTCAGGCAGCTGAGCTCCTTTGGGAGTGAGTACTTAAGGGTACAAGCTTCAGATGCCTTCTCAGGCTTGTAATGGTGAAAGAACAAAGAGAGGGTGCTATAACAGTGACTTACAACCTGCCATCTGTGGGTCCTTCAGCCTTTCCTGAGCTCTTTCTGACACGTCCAAAAAAGGAAATAGAATAAATTAATTATTTGGTGTCAGTTCACAATTATGGAACCTATTCTTTAGGTTTCATAAGGTATCCCAAAAAGCTGAAAGATCATTCATCTACATCAATTACACCACTTCATTAATTTATACCAGCAAAGGCCTTGATCTTGAACATTGAGTTTTAGTTTTTAAATTCTTGATCTCTTTAATATTGCAGTTAGATAGAAAGTGTTTGGGGATAAATATAGGTTCATTAACAGCACATCTAAATCCTACATTTAAGGACTCAAAAGAGTATGTTGATGTGCTGAAAAGCAACTTGCTTGTTAAGCATCATTTTGAGTTTTTAAAGGAGGGCTGGGAAGGCCATTAACATCCTGCAATATTAAAAGACTGCTTCCCTCTGTATCTGGAATGGTGCCTAGTAGCCTAACTTGCAGCTTTGCCTGTGTTCTCCCAAAGCATACATGCAAATCTACAAAGATTTCTTATCCTGAAATAAAGTATAGCAAATAATACAGATACTTCCCCTGAAAAAAAAATATATATATATATAATGCTTTTGTTTTTCTCTTTGGTAAAATTCCTAAGAAATAATGAGGAGAAAATGTACTTTTTCCATTTTTCCATAATAGGTTGCCAGGAGGGTAATGAAAATATCTCAGTTTATAAAGCTGCTCAATTATTTCTGGATCTTGTACTCTTTAGTTCTGCTCCCATATGTTTACGGTTTTACATGGCTTATGTTTAAATGAAAACTATGTATATCTGTGCTAATATGCTCTACCTGGGGAATTCCAGTAGAGAAACTAATTATTTCTTCAAACTGATCTGACACCATGCACAATTGATACTGATGGGTGATGAGATTATAATTTTCTTGTGATTAAACTGTAAATTCACTGTCATCTGTTAGTGTGTAAGGTTAGCCTGACATTCCAATTGAGTGATGGTCATAAACTTGTTGTATTGTCATGGTATAAATGTATTATTATCTGTTCATAATAAGAATCAATTGGATGGAAAGTTTGATAGAAATTGATTTGTCTCTTGCTCCCAAGAATATATGATCAGTGGTTGCAGTTGTGGTAAAACCACCTCAGGGCTAGCCCATGTGGAAGTTGGATCTGTCATAACATTAGAGCCTCTTTTTTCATGGCTTTAACTAGAAGGGGGATCCTGTAGCTGTGGTGCGAGGGGCAGGGAACAAGTACTAATGATACATTCTGTTACCACCATGAACAGCAGTAGATTTACCTATTTTTGCATTGGGATTGGATGGAGGCAAGGAAAGAAGAGACCCTGATACAAGATCTTCTATGCATCTATCTTGTCCTGATAGAAGCTTCATTTTCCTGTCCTGTCAGCAGTAGATCTGCTATTGCATTTTTTTTTTTTTTTTTTTAGACTTTCCTTTGTCTGGAAGATGATAGAGTTGCTTTTGGGTTGTTTACATGTTTTGGACTTGAGGCGAAATCTCTGCTCTTGGGAAAATGTGAGGGTAGAGGATGAGGAAAAGAGCATCATAAAAATGTATAAGGAAGCATACTGGCTTCTCTGCTTTAGCCAAGGCCTATCTTGCAGCATTCTTAATTTAATATTATTACTAAGATTGCAAAGTCAAATATTCAAAAGTGGTTAATGCTAGAATCATTTCAACATTGCCGTTTTGAGTACATGAGTTGCAACGATCTTCACATGGTCACATAGGGCTCTAACCCCTGACAGGTCCCTGTACAGTGCTCACATACATTACTTACTACTTTTTAATCTTACTGCTCAGTATATGGTGCTCAACTTTATCTAGTATTCAGTCTTCTATCCCTATTACAAATATTAAATTATTTCTCCCATAAGTTTTTCTGTAGATTTTTATTATCCTATCCAAGTGCTTAAATTAATTTTCACGAGATTGCAAAAAGGGATATTCCATTTCTCAGATGGAAAACCTGGGACACCAAATAGCATTAATACTGGAATAGCTTCTGGCTCTCTTCTTTGCAATACCTACCATTGCAAACTTCATGTTTAGAAAGCACAGTTCTAGTAAACTTTAGTCACAGTTGTGACTCTTCTGTGACTCAAACTCCACAGTTTCAAGGTCAGTGGTTATAAGTAGAATATATATTGACAACCCACTGTGGAGCTAAACTTCAAAGACTAGTCTAACGTAATATCCCAGATATATTACATTTCACATTAGTGCATTGCTGTACAGTTATATCTCTGCTTGTTTAAATACTGAGACCAGCAGATCTCCATTACTGTTTCATTCCTACTTTGGCTAATAAGGAACAGTTTTGTTTAGCCTCAGTGGAGCTTGATGTGAGCCAGCAGATGTGTCCTGTGGCATATTGTCATTTAAATTCCTTGTTCATTGGAGTAGCTTCTGTCTTTGTGAAAGCCCTTGGTTTCATTCACTACACATATTCTAACCCCTTAAACAATGTAAGATCTGGTAGACAACAGGTCCACCTGTATATTTAAAATCATGTGGGGAAAACTGGTGTAAATTAAGGTGTTGGAAGATTTTACTTTCATGCATTTGTGCAAGGTTCTTGATTTGAAAAGCCTAGAGGTGGTTTTGGTGGAGTTTGTAGTAGAAAATGGGCTTCCAGGAAATTCTGATACCACTTGCCTAGTTTATTTCTTATTTGATCCTATAACCCCATCTTTGGAAAGCCTGGTGCAGCTCTGTTCAGAACTCTGACAACTTATTGAGCCCTGTGAGGACAGTCCACAGCCCTGGACCTCAACAGGGATCAGACTGGAACTCAGAATCACAACTTGTTTATTGCTTAGCATCAGAGGGGAAGTAAATTTTATCATTCTTATTCATATGGTATCTTGCATCTCCCTTCTTAATTCATGTCAGCTCATGCTTCACCTCCCTGTCTGGGAGCACAAGTGATTATCTGTTGCTGAAGACCTTTGCTTCGCATAGAAAGAATCTGGCTTGGAGGCGTTCAGGAGATCAGCAGAACACCTCTTTTACTTCCTTGTGAGGACTTGTGTCTTGGCTTGCAACTCAGCCACTGCTTTCTGTTTGCTTCTTCTCTGCTCTTACCCCACTTGTGCTGGGCTCAGTTGTTATACTTGCTTTTTGCCTTAATCTTTGTTTGGTGATCTTCAGCATACAATATTTTTACATGCCTGCTGCAATAGTAAGATCTTAAAAGATCTACAGCAAACTAATTTTAACCTTTATTTCTGAAATCCATATTGGGACTTGGTCAAAACATCTTCCATGACCCCTGCTCCCCCCTGAAATGTTTTTCATGTATCCCCTATACTGAAAGCTGATGTTAAATTAACTTGTCCATAACTCTGCCCATCCTCCTTCAGTAGTGCTCAAATATTTTACAAATAAACTGAACCAATTTGGGTATGGCAAAAACTATGTTATCCTTATAAAAACATGTTCTTAAAACTGTATCTTCTGCCATTTATGGGAGAGAGGCATTATTTTTTGTGCAAAGATAATCTTAATGCATACTACGTGAGCTTTTACTACTAAATGCCACAATCTGCATTTACTTCACAAAGTAATAGTATGGAGAAATCAATACTGAAGGTTCAAGGCAAAAGAAAATTTAGCTACAGAGCTTTCCTCCTCCTGCTTTCACTTGAAGGCAAACTATAGTTTGAATTTGTCTGCTCTGCACTCAAAGGACTTTCAGAAGCTCGAAGTTTTCTTGCCGTAGGCTACAGATCAGTGGATGCACCAAAACCTGCCTGAGTAGCAGGGTAAGTTAGCCTATGCCATGGTAGCACAGGAGGCCTCTGATTTTCGCACTCCCCTAGCAGGTATACTGCAAATGCACATCTCTTGTGTTATTTCAGGCAGTGCTAGGAGGCTTATTCTCCAAAAAGTTTATTTTTGTTTTCTGGCCATGATTTGAGAGGTTGTCATGATAGTTTTGTGTCAGACTGGGTAAAGTGACTCGAGTCTTTTCTATGGCTATTTTCTGAATAGCTGTAATGTGCTAATATTTTTCAATCCTTTGACTACTATGACAAAAAACTCTTCATTTCCATCTTCATTTCCTTTCAGTCTCAGCAATGTATCACTAGACATAGCACTTTGTCTATTTTAATATATAACTAATCTTTTCAGACTCATTTCCATTGCTATCGGTGCACTACAATTGCTAACTCTTTTATACCATGGCATATAGTATGCAGCAGTCCATCAATCCTCTTTCTTCATCTAAAGGCAGAAAATATATAGTAATTGCTTAATAAATCTGCCATTTCTTTATCTCAGTCCCCAATTCCCCATTTGCATGTATAGTAGTTTTATCTTTAGGGCTGGCTGGTCATCTAACCAAGACGATAGCTAACTTTTATAGTACAAAAAGAAATAGGATTCTATGGTGGATTAATTTATTTTTTTTTAAATTAATAACGTGTACTAAATCTTGATAGACTTGTTAATGCATAGCTCCAAACCCCACAGAACTTGTTTTGGGCACCTGGGATGGACGGTGTCCACTCCACGTGCCTCAGGGATGTAACACAAGGAAGTTTCCGGCATTTCAGCACGAAGAATTCAACAACAAATACAAGGCTGAATTCCAGTAAAATCAGCTTTTCCTATATTCTTCAGCAACTTTTCTTTGTCAAAAGGATTACCATATTTTTAATGAAGCATTTGTAGCATATTATTGGTACAGGGACTTCTTTTTGACTTCCTGCGAAGCAATGACAGGTTTGTTAGGTATGCTCTTACTTTTCTGCTATAGTAATAGAGATACCATGTTATAAGAGGATCTGAAAGCATCTAAAACTATTAGTGATTCCAGTTATTTATGTATTTTCAAGAATTGTTAGCTCGAACTTTTAGATTTCTTCAAGGCAAAATTAAACAAAGGAAAAACACAAAGGCTTTCAAGTTGTTTATTAATCACACTTTTTTTCCCCACCTTATTCTGTGCTGTATCAAATAAGCTTAAGAATACTCAATTGCCTAAGTGAAGTTTAATTTTCTATGCATTGTTTGCTTTCCAAAGTTGCTGAGTTGTGCAATAGGGAGAATTTGCAAGCAAGCATTTTATTGCTATTCTTTCTTATCTGTATTTCTTGCTGGTTTTGAACTGGAGTTTCTGTTGAGCAGATCTTCAGAACTGATATTGAAAATGTTCGGCATTTAGGAAGCATATCTCATCAGCAAAACAGGCTTTTTTGACCCACCCTACTCCTCAGGCTTAGGTGAGCATCTCAAAGTGAGCTAAAGCTCTCTGTCTTTATCTTGACGGAACTCTATAGCATGAGTCCTCAGATATGTTAAAAATTTAAAAAATTTGGTATAAAGTCAATTTTGGAAAACTGTCATGACTCACTTTCCTATGTAGGATTAAATCTTTCTGGTGACAGTGAAAGGCTTAAGGCTGTACTGGATACCATGGACTAAACTGGGACTAAGGACAATCACAAATCTTGCAAGTTACTCATCTCCTTGGACTATGTCCTTCCTAGAATAAATACATAGCAATAGAAAAAAAAAAAAACTTAAAAAAGCAAGCTAGAAAACCCACCAACTAAGACATTGATTACTTGTGCTCCTGAGGGACTGTTAATAAATGAAAACCCATGGCTGACATTTAGTTACTTTGCTTAAATAAATACCCACAAAGTATTAAAAGAAACCTGTGGAGGACTTCTATAGAATTGTCAGAATATACTGCTGCTTGCTAATATTGCAATTTACATCAAAATCCAAGACTGATATAAAACCCCTCATTAATTTTGAATTGAGTTCCAAAGCAAGAGGAATAAGCAACTTTGAGAAACTAAGCACAACGATATGACACAGCTCCAGATTTATGCTTCAGAGAATTTATATGGCTATTTTATTCCTAGGTACGTAAGGGAATATACAGTGGAAGAATTACTGCTTTATCTTTTACATTTTCAAAATACTGAGAAAAATAAAAAAAGCTTTCCTAGTTAAGCGGAACAAACAGTCCTTCATGGGATCTTATAGTGTAATCTTTTTCAGACAAAAAATGGACTTAACAGCAAGTACGTGGCACCATCAGGCTTACTGTGGCATGACAGGCTGCATACAAGTGGAGAGGCTGCCTTGGATCTTTAAAGAAAATATTTTAATGTTGACAAACAAGATCAGCAAGAGAGAGAAATGTATTCTACACAAAGGAAAGACAGTCTAAGACTGTAGAGCTTTAATAGTAGTTGCAAAAACACTTAATCCAGACTCATGACAGAATTGCTGTTTGAAAGGAGGGATAGCCACATCCAGTTAATTTACTGTCCTTTAGAAAAATAGATATGCAAACTATAATCAAAGATCTTGGTGTAGTGAGATTGCTGTGTGTGTATATCTCCATTTTCTCCTCTCCTATAACAGAGGAACAACCTCTTCTTACTCTTGATTTTGATTCTGTTTCACCTAGGGACCTCAAATTCCTTTTTCAGACTATTCAATTTTTGAAAATATTCTCATCGCTTCTATTGTTTTTGATTGTGCAATCTTACTTGATAAAATTGGTCTCTGCTGCCCTATTTCCTTTTAGCTTCAGCCTGGATGAATTTTAGTTATCTTCTGTTCCTTTTGTGCTCTCTATTGCTAGATTTCTTTTATACAGTTGAATTTTGATCACGTTTTCTTAGAGTATTTTAGGTTATTTCAAAGCTACTTACATTAAAAGAAAATAGCCTTGTTTCTTGTGATAGTACTAACATTCCTGGGTGTTTACTTTAAATGACAGTCCTTTAGCTAATATCAAGTTTACCTGCTTTACTTTTTCTCATTTGGCCTACAAGTTCATGGATAGCTTTTTTCCACATGGCCTTGTCAGCAAAACAAAAGGATCAATTGCCAATAGAAGAAATTTTTCTGATTTACATAGGAGGAGGACTGAGGGATCTTGTAGATGTCCCCAGAAATATCTCCAGGTTCCAGAGCTGCAGTTCTGCTCCCAAACAGTATCTTCACATTTTTCATAGGTCTCTTGAAACCTTTCCTGCTGTCCTACCGATATACAGCAGCATACATGATTCATCTAACAAGTAAAATGAACGCTTAGAAAACTTCCCTCTATTTTTTGCCATCTATCACTCTTTACCATTATTATAGACCCTCTTCCTGCACTGCTTTTTGATATCCATTTGATAAAATGTGTTTTCTGGTATTTTCAGTTCCATGTAATGTTTATCCTTCAGTCAGCCTTTGGTATATTTGTGGGAGTAGGATATGTGGAGAAGCGTATGTGTCATTTGGTTTTTTTTCTTTTTTTAAAATAATCAGTGTTTTCCGAATGTCTTCATGGAGGTAAAAAGGCAAGCCAGTCTTTGCTATCTGTGTAACAGATGTATATCAAGGGTTATATCTGCAGATGAAGCACAAATGTCTTCACTAAATAAAATCTCTGAGGTCCGTTTTTAATGGTTGTGCTTCTGCAATGATGGTCACAGTAAAAGCCTGAAACTGCTGTGAATAAAACAAATATAAAATTGAACCATTTTATCTTCTGTCCTGTAACAAAAAGCCATTTCTGGGAAAAAGAAACTTAAATTGTTTTGTGTCAGCAGTGTATATGAATTTGGCTTCTGTGTTCAGGAGGGAGAAAAAAATGAGGATAAAAAAATTAGTCAAAGGAATCAAGAAGTATTTTGAATTATTTTTCTGTTCTTGACATAGACTTGACATGTCTATGAACCATTTAATTCTGTATCAGTGTGGGTATAAAAAGACCCACAAATACCACATAAGAAAAACAAAACAATGAACCAACTTGAGATTTGAATCATAAATTAATTCAGGAATTTTCACTGAAATTATCATTGTATATATTTTAGAACATATAGAAATATTTAGAACATATAGAAAGAATATATCTTTCTCTAGCTTGTTTTGACCAGATACACAAGTACAAAATGTATCAAGTAGGGGCTTAACAGGGACAGAAAAATTGTGATTGTAATGAAGTGCTAAACTTTCACTGACTTCGCAGAGACAGGATTTCACCTGAGGCGCCAGGAGCCATTGTTCTAGGTGCATGCATGGAGCTGAGAGTGGGAAAATTTATATAAACTGTACTAGGGTACTGCAACTAACAACACATAGTGATCACAATAAATATTCAAAAAATTGGTTTACTCTGTAGGAAAGGAATTCAGCAGTGAATGGTTATTACATATATGTGTAGACAAACTGTCTTTTTTAGTGACCATGGGGATACTATAGTAGTAAATACGTTCAAATTCTGTGTTTAATAAGAACTAATTTCTGCAGTAGCCTCAAAAATTTTATTCCTTGTTACCCATCTTATTGCTGGAATAGTAAGCTCATTTTTAAGGCTTCAGGAAAGCAAGACATTTGGTATGAGCTCCTTTGAAGGTTTCATTAGTTTCCTTCAAACTAGTTTCCAAGAGGCCAGGATCCACTTGCTAACTAAGTGTTTGGCATCATCCCTGCAAATTTTTTGCTTCTTGACAAGTAGCAACAGCAGGAGGGTTCAGATCAGAAATTAGTCTGCATCCTTAGACCATAAGTGATTTAAAAAGACGAACTCATATATGATGTGGCCACATAAATAAAACATGTATGAGCTGTCCAAAGCAGAAGGGATGTGAGCATAGTGCACACTGCCTGCTGCAGCTACGTATCCATAGAAGAAACAAACACTATAAAATGGTGTCATTGTGTACTCCAGACAATGTGTAGTATGGACACAGTTAATGTGATTCCAACAATACGGATGTGGGTTAGTCCTTACTATTTGTCTGTAATAACGACAGGACCAGAGGGAATGGTATGAAGCTGCGG